>PVIY010033200.1:0-28284 GCA_004026745.1 Myrmecophaga tridactyla | reverse complement strand
TATTAGCATAAAGTTGTCCATGTTATTTCTAAAAAGACTTTTATTTTCTGTATAAAAAAGTCAGCAGTAATGCTCCCCATTTTCTTTCCTGATTTTGGTGATGCATCCTCTCCCTTATTTTCTAGCTAAGATTTTTACCATTTTATTTTTATCATTTAAAGTCACCATTGGATTAACCGATTTTCTTCACTGGCTTTCTGTTTTCTTTATTTTTGAATTCCACTCAGCACTTTTATTATTTCCTTCTTTATACTTGATTCGATTTAGCTGATTTTTTTCTACTCTCAGGCACATCATTAAAATATAAATTTCCATATGAGCACAGTTTTATCTGTACCCCATAAATTTCATATGCTGTTTTTTTCACTTCATTCTGAAAAAAAGGAACAATTGTGAAAATGTTTGCAGATAGAGAACATGCTTTAAATTAGTTATCTTTTTTATATTTATTGAGCTATTTTAGTGATGATCTATTTTGAAAATGTCCCATGAACACTTTTAAAGAATATGTATTCTTTAATCATTGGATGGAGTCTTCTAAAACATCTGTTAGGTAAAGCTCATGAATAGTGTTTTCAAGTCTAGATATTTTCTGACTTTCTTCTGTTTTCTGGTTCTTTTAAGTTTTCAGAGTATTACTGAAATTTCCAACTATCATTATTAAATTGCCCATTTTTCATTTTGATTTTGCCATTTTTATTCATATATTATGGATTTCTTATTAAGTGTATATCCTTTTGTCATTTTTGTATCTTTGTTACATAATGACACTTTATCACTATAAATTGTCCCCCTTTTTCCTAGTAATTTTTCTTGTCTTAAAGTCCATTTCATCTAATATAACCACTCTTACTCTCTGATGGTTACTGTTTGCATGTTTAATCTCTAAACATCCTTGTATATTCAACCTATTTATGTTTTGGAACCTAAGATTTGCTTCTAGTCAACAGCATACAGTTGGGTCTTGCGTTTTTATCCAGATTTACAATCTTTGCCCATTTAATGGGAGTTAAATCTGACATTTGCTATTTGCTTTTTATTCATTTCATGTCTCTTCTGTTCCTACTAGTTCATTTACTGCCTCCTTTTATGCTAATCAAATATTTTTTAGTGTACCATTATAATTTGTCTGTTGATGGTCTTAATACATTTTTTAATGATTTTCTTAGCACAACCCTAGGATCAAGATTAGAAAATGTTTTCTATAAAGGGCCATCTGGTAAACCTCTTAAACTTCTTGGACCACACTTTATCAGCAACAATCCCACCGTTTTAGTGCTAACCATAGATGATATATAAATGAACAAGCTTGTATGTTTTAAATACAATTTTAGTTGCAAAACAGGTGGCAGGCCAGATTTCATCTATGAGTCATAGTTTGCCTACTCCAGTTTTAGGGATTGCATTGCACATATTAACTTTCTACAATCTACTTCTGTATCATAATAACTTAATATTGAAAAAATATACACATTTTCCTCCCCTTTATGGTGTTATTATGACCATACATATTTACATGCTCTAAACCCCAAAATATAGTGTCATAAATGTTTTTATGCCACCTTAAATCATTTGAAGAAGTTAAGAGAAGAAATGAGACAAATATATTTTGATACAAGCATACACGCATAACTACCATTTCTGACGCTTGGTTTTTTCTGATAATTTAAATTAGTGCTTGGTCCTTTTCTTTCAGCCTAATGGATTTCCTTTAGTAGTTCTTGTAAGTTAGTTCTGCTAGTAACCTATTTCCTCACTCTATGGTTTTTTTGTTTGTTTGTTTTTTTCTCCCTGAGACTCTCAGAACTTTGATTTCTTTGTTTTCAAAGGATATGTGCTGGTTTTAGAATTCTGGTTGAAATTTCTTTTCCGTCATTATTTCAACCTAATATAAATTAACTTTTGGCCTGTTATTTTTTAAGAAGTCAGCTATTAATCAAATTGTATGTGATTGTTCATTTTTCCTTGCTGTTATGGAGGTTTTCTCTTTGACTTTGTCTTTCAACAATGTGGAGTTATAGCTCTATTGTGTTTGTTCTATTTAGCATATGATAGTTTCTTGAATCTGTAGATTAAACATTTCCATAATTTGTGGAAATGTTTCAAGTATTATTTTTCAAATAGTTTTTTATCTGGCTTTTATTACCATGCTTGACATTGTATCACAGGTGTCTAAAGCTAAGTTATTTTTCTCCCACTATTTTTTCTCTTTGTTCTTCAGATAGGATAATTACTACTCTTTTATTTTATTTATTTATTTGTTTTACATGGTCAGGCACTGGGAAATGAAATTACTCCTTTATTTTTATCTTCACTGATTCTTTCTTCTCCCATCTCAAGTAGCTTGTTAAGTTTCTTTAGGTGGTTATTTTAGCCATTGAACTTTTTAACTCCAGAAGTTCCATTTGATTCTTTTATACTAATTCTGTTTATTGAGATCATCTACTTGCTGAGTCATTTTTCCTTGTATTTTCTTTTAATTCTTTAAACATAATTTCCTTTAGTTTTTTGAACATATTTATATGTGCTGCTTTGAAGTCTTTGTTCAATTGCACATGTGTATTTACTCAGAGTAAATATCTATTGACTGCTTTTATTTTTTCCTGAGTTTAGACCATCTGGTTTCTTTTCATCCTTTGCAATGTTCATTTTTTCCCCCACATAATAGCAAACATTTTAGATGATGTATTGTAGCAACTCTGGATTCTGATTTTTCCCCTGGAGTGTTGTTATTTTGTATGTTTATTTATTTAAAATGTGTGAAGTCTGTCTCCCTTACAGTGTATGCTCAGTTATTTCTTTGTTCAGTAAGTTTTCTTGTTTTACCTTTCTTACCTGACAAATCAGCTCTGTGTCTGAGTAGTTCAGTCACTGCTGATTCTAAGATTGGTAAGAAGATAAGCATAAAGGTTTAAAGTCAGTAAGACTTCTACCCCACATCAATGGAACTATGTGAGCTAGAGAGTGTATCATCAAATGTTGGGCCATTTCAAAGCTTACTTGGATTTTCCCATTCCCTCTGCACCATGCACATAGCTTCTTCCACCAGGGATGTTTGAGTATGTGAGTCCTCTCAGGCTCCGCTGTGCATGCACAAACTCTAGTTAGTCTGAGTCATGAAGAGAGCTTCTCAAGTCTGTCCTACCTTCCGTGGAGGCATAGACTTGTATATTCCCCAGGTAAATTCCAGGCTATCCCTCTTGGTCATTACTTTCCCCAGGAGGCCTGAGACCTCAGGCTAATACCTGATAGTCCTTCCTTTTTGCCTGCCACAGAGATGGTCAATTTCACTGAGAATGTTCCTAATCAAGTGAGCCTTCTCCAGCTTTGGTGGTGCAGCTGCTGACTTGCAGAGTTTGCCCCACGGTCATTCAATCTCAGTGCCAAAAGAGCTAGGGGAGTGTGGGATAATCCTGGGCAAACAGCCACAGATTTATTGGGTAAGATTTTGTGCCTATCATACCTGAAGTTCATAAAGTCCATGAAGACTTGATGAATAAATGCTTTTCAGTTTTTTTGCCTTTGTTTGAGTTCCATAGCACCAAAATGGCTGATTTCACCATTTGTCCAATTTCGTATTGTCAGTTTCCTCATTCTAGCATGCTAGAAGTCAGAACAGCATTTTTAAATAAATAATCTAATAAAAAGCTAAAAGCACTTAGCTGCTTTATCTTTTCAAATCTATTGTTTAATAATTGAAATCAATTTTAGATCTACAAATTATCCTATGATGACCACATTTAATCAAAGAGCAGATATAATTAAAGCTTCCAGTGAAGATAAGGGCTTAAAAATATGGAGGGATGAGGAATTGGAAACCTGTGCCAGCATCATTACTGCTGTACATTTCATCTCTTCAATTTGTGACTTTTCTATTAAGCGATAAATTTGTTCACTAACAGAACTTTTTCCATCAGAAATATTGCAAGACGCAACTAAGCTATAAGAGTACTTAAGCAACAATGTAACACATCCTTTTGAATGATTTGCTAATATTTAGTTGTTTTCCTGACACAGATATATATATACTAGGTCATGATGCACTTCCAATTCTTTGGAAAATATTAACTGCCAAGAATTCAATGGGGAAAGCGTTCAAAGGCCAGAGAAAGGGCTCATTGCACAGTATAATCAGCACCCCGATCATAACATGAAATCCTGAGGTTCTTTCCATTCCTCTGTTCTCATATGCTGAGTGTTTAATGGTTTCCTCATTGTCAAATTATATAGACAATCTGTGATGCAGTCTCCATGCCTGTTCCTTCCTCATATGCAGCAGGAGACAAAGCATTACCTGCCCCCGATCCTGAAATATAAATTATTCTCTTTCATCTGATTAGGACATTCTGTCATGTTCCAGGATTTGAAAATCCTGGAACAACAAAATTACCAGGGCAGTTTCACATGTTCATCAGCTTGGACCAACTGTTTTCATTCATGGCTGCATGTCAGCATTTTTGGAGACGCTTATAAAATAGACTGATAATGAAGCCCCACGGTGATCCAATAAAATCAGGATCCCTGAGACCAGGGCCTGGGTGTTGGCATTTATTAAAGGCTCTGTGTGTAGTCTGCTTGATGATGTCTGGCTTAGAGAAATTAGGGTTTAACTTTTGTCTGGTGATGGGTGGATTCTGCAGTTAATTTGGGGTTCCCTGAAGAAAGAATGATTGATTTGGTGTTAGCAGCCAACAATGTCCAAGATTGAGGGTTATGACAAAGGTGGTTCTCTGTGATGTGGGACGGAAATGCAAGAGGGCAGCCAGCTTGTCCAGGAGCTCACAGAAAACTACACTTGAACACCGGTGTTTGAGCTGAGTCTTAATGAATTAATAGGAACTAGCCAGATAAGTGTTCAATGTGGACAAATGTGCAGTGTAAATGTCAGTGTGGACAAGACATAGCATGGGTCCAGAGGAAAAAAGTAGAGGAAGGGAGGCCATGAGAAAGCCATGCTGGTAAGCCCCCTGGGAAGAAATTATGCCCTGAATTAAGTCAGTAGCAAAGGATTTGAGGACAGGGCAACAAAACCAAGGGATAAGTAGGAAAAGACTCACCAACATGTTGTGATCAATGACTGTTGGTGTGCATCTTGAGGAACAGAGTATTTTTAGTATGATAGCATTTTTTTGCTTGAATGGCCAGATGAATGCGTGTGTCATTTAGAGAGGCAGGCAGTCCTGGAGGAAGGCCAGGCTTGTTAGGCAAAGTGATAGGTTGCTTCTGAAGTGCATGAGTCATTCCAGGCAGTCACTGCCAGGACACATGTGGATAACAAAGCTGGATGCCAACCAAGAGTGCTCATGACTACAGAAGAGGCTTTAGGAATTCTTTACAAGAGGTGGTTGAAGGTATGGGCTGGTGAACTCCATCAAAGAGATAAATATATATATATATATTTGAAGAACTAGGATTCAGGGTTTAAAAAAAGTAGTAATAGCAACTTTTCAAGTAACTTTGGTTGTAGAATAAAAGATTTGAAAGACTGGAAATGGGCAGGGCTTTAGGGCATCCTTTTTGAAGACCAGTCTGTTCTGTGGCTGTTCACATTACTAGGCATCATTGTTCTTTTATTTGTTCCATACCATAAGCCATCCAGGTCTTGCCCGGATTGAAAGTGTCTTTAGCTTGTGAAATTATGCCATCAAGTTCCAGGCAGTTTTTGTCAAATAAGTGAGAGATTGTCATGTCTATCTTTTTATTTTTAAACCTGCCCTCTGTTATTGAACTTCAGTGAGTAGGACATATTTTAAGAAGACTATAGAATGCCTGGCTCACTTCCAGGTTCTTCGTTTGTTGATAAAATAATTCTTTCGGGTGTTGTGATCTCCTGGATTTTCTGGTCCCTCACAAAGGGTTGACTCTGCTCTTGCTCTCTGATCCCAAACTTTGCTTTCCCAAATTGAGTCTTTTCTCCCTTCTAGAGGTTCTGAAATTCTTAGCCATGTAGCTTATATATTTAATAAGTTATGTAGTCATATTTCAATAATGTCAGTCTAAAATTAATTTGGTTTCTTTCACATTTCTTTTCCTTCATTTCCCTTTTGTTTCTAAAATATTTTAGGTATTTTCACATGAAAGAATACCTTACATAACCAAGCCAAATAATAGTCTAGTTCATTAACTTCAAACAAGGCATCATTTATAATGACAAATTATAAAATAAAAATTTTCTGATAAGATATGCAAAATATGCTTTCAGATGATGTTTAAAATGTAAGTTTTGGTATTATTTCCGTATATAAAACCCATAATATGAAAATAGAGGGATACAGGTTAGGACTTTCTAAGGAAATTTTCAAGGTACCTTTACCTCGGGAGTATATGTTCTATATAATTTATTTATAAGTGATTGTATTCTACTTAGTTCTATCATTTTTAACCAAAATATAATATTCTTAATCTTCCCTATTACAAAAATATATACAGATAATAATCATCCTCAAACTTTAAATTCAAATTACCCAACAGAGAACCATGAAGAAAGTATTATAAAAGGTAATATAGAAATATAAAAGAAAAAATATTAAACTTTAAAATAAAACTTCTGTAAGGTATTCCTGGTAAGAGAAATAATATAGTATTAGTCCTATGGACATGAAAGTTTCTTCTTCACCAAGAACAAATAAATACAATATTTCTGGGTAAAATTTAGACTAATTATATAAAACATAACTCCCCATTCCTCTGTTTCTTCTGCATGGCCAGCGAATGATAACTGATATCATGTTTGCAATCAGCAAACTCATTGAGGAAACATGTTTAAATCATAACTCAGGACTTTAGTTTCTTCCAATCTGAGAAATAAAGGAGTTGGAACAGAGTGTCATTTTTTGCTCTAAGTTTAGCACAATATCTTCCCACTACCTAGAATGCCCTTATTCAGTTTTATGCCTGAAGAAATTCTTACTCATAATTTAAAACTAGCACAAACACCACTTCCCTTGGGAAGCACTCCCATTTCCCCCAGAATAAGTCCATTGCTTGCTTCTCTGAGCTGCTCAGCAGACACTAAAAATGGACCCCTAACACTACTGTGTCTCTGTCATGCTTTATCTGTAATGTGAATATGCTGTTTCTCCTTAAATATTGAAAGATTTTTCAGCCAGATTTTTAACTGCAATAATTTGTGTACATCACTCAGGCTGCTGAAGATAAAAATCCAATTCAAGTTTGGCTTAAGATAAAAGGAATATTGGATTGTGTAACTGAAGACATAAGGATAGAGCTGGATCTAGATTCATCTTAAATTGAGCACTCAAAGCTATCACTAGGACACTGTTCTCTCTGAATAACTCACGATCTCTTCCTCTGGGTTGGTTCCCATGTGAGACAGGTCTCCCTTCATAGCAATAAGATGGCTTCAGCCCTACATTCTCACAAATCTAACAGCAGCAGTTTTGAAAGGCTCTTTTCCAGCAGGTTCTCTGGCAACTCCAGTAAGGTACCAACTTGCGCCCAAGGTCTGCCTCTTTAACCCATTCACATGGACAGATGAAGATAATTGCTCATTGTGCCTGTGTACTATCTCTGGAATTCTGAGGGTCCCCTTTCCAATTGCTCTGAATAAGAATCACATAGGGATTTAGGCTCCTAGAAAATTCAAGGGTGTCTACAACAGAAGGGGATACAGGTACTGGGGGAGTGTTCTAGTTTGCCAGCTGCCAGAATGCAATACACCAGAAATGGAATGGTTTTTAAAAAGGGGAATTAAATACATTTCTAGTTTACAGTTCTAAGACCAAGAAAATCTCCCAATAAAAACAAGTCTGTAGAAATGTCCAGTCTAAGCCATCCAGGGAAATATACCTTGATTCAAGAAGGCCAATGAAGTTCAGGGTTTCTCTCTCAAGTGGAAAGGCACATGGTGAACACGGTCAGGGTTTCTCTCTCAGCTGGAAGGGCACCTGGTAAACACAGAGTCATCTTCTATCTTCCTCTCCAGCTCCCAGGAGGCACTTTCCTTCTCTATCACCAAAAATCATTGGCTGGTGGACTCTGCTTCATGGTTCTGCGGCATTCTCTGTTGTGGCTTTCTCATGACTCTGTCGTCCTTCTCTCCTCTCTCCAAATCTCCCCCTTTCATTCTTGCTGTTCTCTTTAATGGGATTCCAGCAAACTAATCAAGATCCACCTGGTCTGCATCCAATGTCTCCACCCAATCCAGTATAACACCCATACTTGAGTGAATCACATCTCCCTGGATAGAACCTAATTAAAGTTACCAACATACAGTACTGAAAAGGGATTAGAAGAAACGGCTGCCTTTACAAAATGGGGTTAGGATTAAAACATGGCTTTTCTAGAATACAGGCATCCTTTTAAACTGGCACAGGGAGCAAACAATTACTTAGGTGATTGTCCATATCAGAGCTCACTGGCATATAGAAGCCACTCAAGGGATTGAGTGAATGAAGACTTTTACTGAATTCAGGAAAAGATGATGATAAAAAGATTGTAATGTAGTGCTTCTTGCAGGCAATGCCAAACATGGAAACCTCTCTAAATTCATTCTACTAGGGCTTTGGTGAGAAAAGGTTTATTAAAAGCTAGTGGGCTAAAAAAGGAAAAGAAAGAAAAAAGCTAGTGGAGATGACATGTGATCATGTGAATATTGGTGATGAAATTTTCAAAGTGAATTTTAAGTCTCCGACAATGTGAATGAAAACAGTGGCATAGATAATTAAAAGCATTAATGATAACTATATTCTGAGCTAGAGAAAAAGTAGATCATGCATTTTTCTTCTTAAGTATGCATACTTAAGTTGATATTTTTCTCTAGCATGAATGTACTCTGGTTAATAGCATCCCTCAAAAATGGTTGATGGGAAATCAAGCTGTAGGCAATCCAATCACACAGTAACAAACAGATAAGCCATTCTCAAAGGAAAGGGATATTGTGGTGTATTGAACTGTGTGCCCCAGTTTGGACATATCCTTGGTCTTGGTCTGCATTTGGGTGTAATTAACCCTTGTAATTAAAATCTCTTCAAGATCTTAAGGGATCTTTGAGGGATGCTATTAACCAGATACATTCATGCTAGAGAAAAATATCACCTTAAGTATACATACTTAAAAAGAAAAATATATGGTCTACTTTTTCTTTAGTTAAGGTGTGTCCTGCCTGAATGAGGTTTACTGAGTCCTTTATTAGAGTGAAAGAAAGATGGAAAAAGAAAGTCATAGGGAACAGCCAGAAGGTGGAAGTCAAAGGATTTGAGAAGAGGAAGAAGCACCACCCTGTGCATTGCCATGGAAAAGCCGAGGAACCACAAAGATTTTCAACCAGCTGGGAAGAAGCAAGCCTTCAAACTTCTGAAATTGTGAGCTAATAAATTGTATGATATTTGTTTTAGCTGCTAGGAAACAAATCCAGATGTTATTGGTGGAAAGACACTAATGGGTGCAGATGAAAAGTGAAAGAATCTTGGCTAGCAAAGAAAATGAAAGCTTATCTCTACAGTGAAAACCTTGCAAAACATAGACTCTAGTTGGGAAGCAAACTTCTCCAATTATTAGGGTCTTATGAGGCCCTTAATGATTCCCCTTGAGCAAGAGGGTTGAGATTCCCATACTATCTGTAGCTATACTACTCAAATGGTAATGTGTACTTTAAAAATCCTAATGTCTTGTTACGCTAATCCTAAGGTCTGGGATGCAGGCTGTGATCACATTTTTTTTTTGCATAACAGCCTTATAGAGATTTAATTTACATACCATAAAATTCACCCTTTAAAGTGTGAAATTCAGTGTTTTTTAGCATAGTACAGAGTTGTGCAACCATCGTCACCATCTAATTTTACAACATAGTCCTCACCAGGTCACATTTTGACTAGCAATATCCTAGTAGTCTGACCAGCACCCCAGACCTGGTACCAAGCAACACTAGCTCATTATTGAGTGGCTTCTATGAAGTCAAGTCATGTGAAAACCATGGCGGGACTAGGCTCAGATCATCCTCTTTTATGGGATTCCAGCAAATTAATCCTTAGTTAGGTTGGTTAGGAGCTTCAGCTGGAGCTTCAAATTTCCCAGAATACAGGAAAAGAGAAAGGTTTTTGTCAGTTTTCAGTTTTCATTTATTGATTTATTTTTGAAGGGTTTGGTTTAGAGCAATATATGGCTTGACGATGTTAATTTATAAGTGTTGTACAGATGTTAGCTGACATCGAGAGTGAGTTTAAGGGTGCCTTGGGGGGTTAAAGGAAGGAGATAAAAAGCTCTGTGGCAATATCAACATATCTAGATTCAGCAGAGATAGAAACGTATACAAAGGAAAGGAAGTAGGAAATATTACTAACCTGGGATCATGGGACACAGCTGTCAACCCAGCTAATGAAAGAAAAAGTTAAAAAGACAAGGCATTATGTAACAGTATCCAATGTTGCATAGAAATTTACTTCTGTGAGGAATGAAACTTTTTTGCTGGAGATGGAATTTAAGAAGTCATTATGAACAACAGTGAGATCAGCTTTGATAGTACTTTGCGTGAAATTGTGTTTTTGTCCAATGACAGTGCAATGAATTCGGTGTACACATAACATTTCTATATGAAAAAACAGAAGACAGTAGATGTTGGTGAACCAGTTACTATTTGTTCTAGTTTGCTAGCTGCGGGAATGCAACACACCAGAGATGGACTGGCTTTTAATAAAAGGGGATTTATTTTGTTGGTTCTTCAGAGGAAAGGCAGCTAACTTTCCACTGAGGTTCTTTCTTACGTGGAAGGCACAGGATGGTCTCTGCTGGTCTTCTCTCCAGGCCCCTGGGTTCCAACAGCTTTCGCCAGGGTAACTTCTTTCTGCATCTCCAAAGGCCTGGGCTGAGCTGCAAGTGCTGAGATGAGGAATGCTGAGCTGCTTAGGCTGTGCTACGTTGAGTTCTCTCATTTAAGCACCAGCCAATTAAGCCAAACGTCACTCATTGCAGCAGACATGCCTCCTAGCTGACTGCAGATGTAATTGGCAACAGATGAGGTTCACGTACCATTGGCTTATGTCGGCAGCAACAAGACTAGGTATGCTCACCTGGCCAAGTTGACAACTGAATCTAACTAACACACTATTGTTGTACAATTAAAGTTCCTTTATAAGCAGAAGAGAAGATAGAAAGATATACCAGCATAAAACATGGTTTTTTATGTCATCTGTCACATGGTTTTAAATAATGCCACAAGTAAAGTGGAAAATGCTCTGAATACAAATTTTTTTTAATCTCTCCTTTGTGGGTCATTTTCCCCCAGGGGCTCTGTTTTCTCATTTGATGAAATGAGCAGGAGTCTACCTTAGGCATTTGTGGTGGAGCTCAAGAGTTAATGTCTGCCAGTTATTCTGAAATCTGGCAAGTAATATAGCATTGAAGATCATTATCTTACTTGTCATCATCTAAGTCTAAGAAATATTTCTATGACTAGCACGGCTTTTTAAAGGACCAAAGAAGAGCCTCAGCCAAATAAGTGATAAAAATTGGAAATTGCACTGTCATTCATTTTACTATTTTAATCTTCTGAGGTTCAATTTACTTATGTCACCTCTCTGAGGTCAGACAACATTTGACAGAGCCCAAAACTAGGATTCAAATTTCTAACCGTGCCAATATCCATGTCATTCAACAATGCTTCTTGACAATGTTGAATTTGAGGGTGAGATTAAATGGGATAGAGAAACAGTTACATAATTTAATTTGCGGAGGATTCCAGGAGAGTTTTTGAAGCACAACAGCTCAGGTTTGTTCCATTGAGTTTTTGAATTTTTTCACCAAGGTATAATTTTGAAAATCTTTGTGCTTCTGTAAAACATGAAGAAACTTGTAGGATACATGGGTATTAATCAAAGTAGATTAGAAGATCTAAAGACTCTGGTGTTTCCTGAGTTTACAACCAACACATTGTCTTACTGAAAATTGGATTTTAGAGAGAAGTTTTCAGGTGGACTTAGCAGTGCTTGTCTGTAATTTAATACTGTCCACTGCTAGGGAAAATCGTGAAGTATGCCTAAGAATGTGGCAAGATTTTACAAGACTTTTATGTGACTTTTTTATGAATTAAAATAACAGGTACATACTGAAAAAAAATAGGCCCTTTTCCTGAATTTTAGGCTTCCTATTTATATCAGCATGCAGAGAGGAAGGTTTGGTGTGACAATCCACAACAGGTATGAGTACGCCTGTGGGTGTATTCAAAGACAATCAGAAGTTAAATGAATGAACAAATTTCCACAAGTATTTAGCTATTAAGATGAAAGAAATAATAGTATTGCTCCAAACAGGAGCATAATCATCACTGAAGAAAACCTAGAACATTGACTTCTTACTATAACTTGTTTTGCATTGCTGATGTAATAGTCAGATAAAAACTACCAATAGATGCAATGAACAATATGGCATATGCCATGTTGAAAAAATTATTTTCTCCTACTGCCTAACAGTTTCAAGTTGGATTAATCTGTTTCATAACTCTATCTTTGGTGCAATATAAACTATACTCGCAATCAGGAAATTTTCTTCTCTAAGGGAAATATTGATACTTCATTTAGTCCCAAATATAAATTGAGTTGATGAAGAGAAATATTCTTTGTTTCTCAGCCAATTTTTAAATCAAAGAGAGCTACAAACTAGAGTATAAAGGAAAAACAGTTTTGTGGTAATTCTGATTCAGGGAGGAAAACTTAAGGGAATTTCCACCCATCATGAATTTTGGCAATTACCAGGGTCAAAAGAAACTTTTACTTAAGAATATTTAAGTACATCATTAAATATTTACCCTTTTCAGGGGCAATGTAAATGTATTGTTGTGTAAAGAACAATTAGAACTCTTTCTGCTTCCTACATCTCCCATTCTATTACTGTCATTATTATATTTCTAACGGAAGCAGGAATTTCAACTTAATTAAAATGTGGCCTTAACCCTAGGCAAAAGTAGAATTTAGACAGGCTCTTCCTTACTTCCTATTTTCTGTTAAATAGTCTTTCTCAGTTTCAACAACTTTCTAGAGATTTCACAGTGCCCCTACTGCTTTGGTTTTCTGGTCAACTGGAGGTCATCTGACAAACTCATTCACTCTAGAGAAATGATTAATATGATATTCTTCCCATATGTATTGCATTTAATTAAAAGGAGATTAAGAGAATGTTTTTTAATGTATTGAGAATACATGGGTTTTTGGTTTATGCAAACCAAATTCTTAATCAGAAGTCCATAATATGTGAACAAGTTAGTTCTTTGAGTCTCAGTTCTTATTTATAAAACCTCACATGATTTTTAATAGCTTTATTGAGATATAATTCACAAACCATGCAATTCACTCCTTTAAAATATAAAATTAAGTATATTTTTAATATAGTCACAGAATTGTGCAATCATCCTAACCGTCAATTTTAGAACATTTCACTACCTCAAAAAGAAATCCCATACCATTTAGCAATCATCCTCCTATTCCCTGCCCCCAGATCTAAGCAATCACTAATCTACTTCCTCTATTTATCTATTTCCATATTATGGGCTTTCTTACAAATGAAATCATATAATATGTGGTTCCTTCACAATTTGAGTATAAGACATTTAGTATAAAGTTTTTAAATCCATCTATGTTGTAACATGTATTAGTACTTCATTTCTTTCTGACTGAATAATATTCAATTGTGAGGATATCTCAAATTTTGTTGACACATTCATCTGTTGATGGACATTTTGGCTGTTACTGTCTTTGATTATTATAAATAATGCTGCTATAACATTCATGTACAAGTTTCTGCATGGACTTATGTTTTTATTTCTGGATGACATGGCAATTCTGTGTTTAACCTTTTGAGGAACTTTCAAACCGTTTTCCAAAGGTGATGTTCCATTTTACATTCCAACTAGCAAAGTATAAGTGTTACAATTTGTCCACCTTATTACCAGCACTGATTTCTTTCCTTTGTTATTGCCCTTTTAGTTGTAGTTCAGATTTGCATTTCTTAATGTCCAATGATGTTGACTATCTTTTCATATTATTGATGGCCAGTTGTATATCTCTTTTGGAGAAATGCCTATTCAAGTCCCTTGCCCATTTTTAAATTATTTGTTGTTTTGTGGTTGAACAATGAGTTTTTAATATCCCAGACATTCAACCCTTATGAGATAAATGATTTGCAGATATTTTCCCCCATTCTATAGATTGCCTTTTCCCCTTCTTGGTCATGCTCTTTGATTCATAAAAGTTTTTAATTTCACTGAAGTCCAATTTATTTATTTTTTCTTTTGTTGTCCATGTTTTGTTATTAAATCTGAGAATCTATTGTTAAATCAGAGGTCATAAAGGTTTAACTCTAATATTTAACTCTAATAATTTATTTTACTCTAATAGTTTTATAGTTTTAACTCCTACATCCAGGTCATGGAGTAACTGTGGATTAAGTTTTGTATACGGAGTGGGGCAGGAATCCAATTTCATTATTTTGCTCATGGAAATCCAAATCTCCCAGAACAATTTCTTGAAAAGATGATTCTTTCCCCATTGAATGGTCTTGACACCTTTGTTGAATATCAGTTGGCCATGAAAGTGGAGGTTTATTTCTGAATTCTTAATTCTGTTCCATTTATCTATACATCTATAATAATGCCAATTTCACACCATTTTGACTGTCATGGCCTTGGAGTAAACTTTGAAGTTGGGTAGTGTGAGTTTTCAATTTATTTTTCTCTTTCAATATTATTTAGGCTCTTTGGGCATCCTCTCAATTCCAAATGAATCTGAGGATTGATTTTTCCATTTCAGCAATAAAAGCTGCCAGAATTTTGATAAATATTTCTTGAGGATAACTTTGAGTCATATTGCCATCTGACAAAATTTAGTCTTTCCAGTTAATTATGTAATGACTTAATTTTTTCAGCAATGTTTTATAGTTTCTAGTATGCAAGTATTTCATTTCCATCATTAAACTTATTCCTAAATATTTTATTCTTTCGTGATCTATTTTAAATGGAATTTTTAAATCTCATTTTCTAGTTCATTGCTGGCGCATAGAAGCAAAACTTTTGCATGTTGATTTTATACCTTACAACTTTAATTCATTTATTAGTTTTAACAGGTTTCCTGTGGGTTCTTTTGAGATATATATATATATATAATGTCATCTACAAATAGAGATACTTTACTTCTTTCTTCCCAATTTGGATGTCTTTTATTTTTTATTCTTATGTATTTGCTCTGGCTAGGATTTTCAGAGCAATGGTGATAGCAGTGATGAAAGCAAACATCTTTGTTTCTAGGAGAAAGTTTATGTTAGTGTAATGTTAGTTTTGAGTTGCTGATAAATCCCCTTTATCATGTTAAAGTTCCCTTCTATCCCTAGCTTACTCATAAAAAAATAATGATTCAACTGAAAGAGGTAGGTCTCAAATAGTGGAATTTCAGACTGTGTGGTGCTTACATGAGAGGGAGAGTTAGGAGCAGGTAAATTTCCATCCACATTTCATTGCTAACAATATTCTTCAGCCTGAGTAGATTTGCTGCTGGTGGGTTTTTGTTATTGTTGTTGTTGTTGTTGTTTTTGAGAATTTAGGAAGTTTGTTTCTTTTCTAATCTAAATCCATGAGTTCTTTACATTTTAAATATTGTCTGTCACTATAACACACACAACTCTCTCTCACTCTCTTACACACAAGCACTGTAATACAGGAACCAGCATTGTTAGTTAATTGAAAATGTTGGTCAAAGAAATCTTTTAAAATGGCAATTCCCCAAAATATATTGACACCACATTATAGTTGCATATATACTTGACAATCCTTTAAGATGAGTTCAAGCACTTTCTTTGAATATGGTTACTGAAAAGTCTTATATTTTCCTTCTTACATGAAGTTAATGAAGTATGCATTTCATATATTGCAGTTCTATTTTCAGTTTTTTTTAATAAAGAGAAATAAGACTGTTTTTTGAAAAGCAATCTGAATGCAAAATCATTTTTATATTTTCATGAGTTTTCTCGTACTTTTCATTTATTTCACTCACTTCAATATTGATAATATTTTTGCTTCGTCACTCACTTTTATTGCATCTATGCAAATATTAATAGATTTCATAGATCCAACTCTAACTTTTGCCATGGATATTTCAACTACCTATCCAACTTTATATTATGTAAATTCAATAACAAGTTACAATGCATAAACAGCTTTGGAGACATGGAAGAATAATTTTTGTGACCTAAATAAAAAGTGTGTTATTGGCAGGAGCAGAAGTGCACAGGTGTCATGCAGCCTGCTGAACAAAACCCATGTACAGCATGAAGCTATCCATGGTAAATTAAGACCCATTCCACCATAAAACAAAATAATTTCAGAATTTTAACTTAAACTTTATATATATATTCAATATTGTTAAAGTACATTTAAATAGTGATCCTTAACTTTTCTTTAACATTTTCAACTTCTGAATTTCAACTTTATGAAATTCTCTCAAGACTTCATTAGCCATAATTTCCTTTAAAAAAATGTAACTTGATCAAACTAAAGAGCAAAAACCCAGATCCTTCCCCTCCATCCTTCATTAGGATTCTAGACAAGATATCAATAACAGAGATAGAAAGGTAGATGATAGATATATAGATAAATAGATAGATATATAGATAGATAGATAGATGGATAGACAGATAGACAGATGATAATAAGTAGATACATGATAGTTATAGATACACGCACATGTTGCAACTTGTTTTAAATACTTATTTTTATTAGTTATATTATCTTTATTTACTTCTACAATTAATGCAATGGGTTATTTTAGGCTGAGAGTAAAGATATGTCAAAGATTATTTTAATGTAAATTGCATTAGGAATTACAGTTTTAACAAAAATATATCACTAGAGACTTGTAAGGATCAAAAGAATATTAGCCTTTGATAAACAATTTCCATTGATAAATGTTAATTTCCTTGTCTTTGGAGGCTTTTCAAAGTCATGTTGTTTAAACAGTGATTCAGTGTTCATGATCACACAAAAACTGCATGAGATAGTGCGTTAAAACTTGCAAGAAATTAGATTCATATTATGACAAGGCAGCCTGTAACATGGGTCATTAAAGTGGCATATTCAATTGCTGTTTAATAGCTTGTAGTAGGTTTTTTTTGTCTTCAAATATTTGGGCCAGCATCATTTTACCAACTCAATGTAGAACTCTATTCAAGAGGCACAGAAACAAAACAGAGATTTTTTTTTTGAAAAAATAAGAAACAGATAGCACACTGCTATTCATTTTACTTGACATGGTGAGTAAAGTCAAGTTGCCTTCAAGAGAATGAAGGAATGTTAAAATACAGGGCAGCTGGTATTCTGAGATTTCAGAGGAAAGGTTGGAGGCTGATGTAGTAGGGATTGATGTACTTTTGCCATCCTGGGCTATGATTTCATATAGATTTTGGATTGAATTTAATGCTGTCTAAAGAACAATAGTGTGGGCAAGGAAGGTAGTAAAAGGATTTTCAATGCTATAAAAATGATACTTTACAATAAGCAAGATTTATTTTCTAACCACAAGTTGATGGAGGGGAAGAACATAGAAGCCTAAGATATATACCTAAATAAAACAACTAAAAAATATAATTTGGTAGTACTTTTGTGACTTTCTTAAATGTAAAGGTATTGTACATATTTTTGTTCATTTGTCAAATACCTGTTGGAAACTTACTATATGCAAGACTCTTTCCTAGGTTATTTATGTGGGAATTCTCATCATATAGTGGTCTGAACACCTTTCCTTTGTCTTTGTATTATCTAATACTCTGCTCAGGGAAACTCTCCACTTATATAATGGGGATCTACTTCTGCAGTTTGAAGGAGATCTTCGCGGGTGTGAGATCACACTGTCTGCAGCAGTCAAACCACTGTTTTTGTGCAGGTGTATGATACAGGAAGGGGAGAATTATGGTCTTAGCATAGGGGAAGGGGAGCACCTCTGATTGCCAATGCAGCTCTGTGAGAGAGCAACAGCTTGTTTTAATGTCAGAGACTGCCTGCTCCTGAACTTGGAGATTTGCTCTGATGCTTCTCTCCTGGAAATTCAGGGGAAACCAGCCCATGGCCTACTGTAGTACATCAAGAGAAAAATCTGCCCCCTTGAGCTCCAACACCTTTTCTTTTCAAAAGACCTCCCAATTTGACCTGCATGTTCACAGACGTAAATAGGCAAAGACTTAATTGTGCAAACAGGCCATTAATATCTAATGCAATTAAAATTGTTAAGGAGATACAATTAATATGCACGTAAGTTTATGATTATAGGGACCATGGTTTCTGATGTCTCTTAGAAAACATATTAGCATAAACTGCCAGGAACTGTAAAAAAAAAACAAAAAACAGGGGGGCAGGAGTGAAAAACAAGAACTTTAATGGGGAAAAACCTTCACTAATTTTCCATTGATACCAGGAGTTCTCAAATTCTGTTCTGCAATGTCTAAAGAATGTTCATATGTATATCAGTAAGGATTGAACTAAACCTTAGTGAAAATAATTTCCATAATTTTCCATAATTTCATAAACAAATGAAGAATTCAGTCGTCTCATCCAATAGGAAATTGCAAGTTCAGACAAGACTGTTGTCTGAACTTGCAATTCTTTCCATCTGTCCTCCCATTCCACCATTTATTGTAGGTAATGTCTCGGTGTGTCACACTTCTGATTGCAGACATTTCTGGGTAAGCCAGGCAAACTGTTCTTTCATTTCCTGCTTCTCTAACACTGAGCCCTATTCAGGACAATCAGAACTCCTGGGGACACACCTCAACCAATTGGAGATGCAGTCTCTCTTCCTATAGACTGGATGATTAACAAACTTTTTTCTGGACAGGGCCAGATAATAAACATTTTCCACTTTGCTGGGGTTATGGACTGAATCATGTCACCCACAAATACATGTTCAAGTCCTAATCCCTGGTCCTGTGGATGTGAAATCACTTATATACAATATCTTGAAGATGTTATCAGTTAAGTAAGGCTCAAGTGGGCTTTAAGTCAATATGACTGGAGTCTTTAGAAGCAGAGGAAGTCTGGACGCAGGAAGAGGTGGATTCAGAAGAAGACAGACGGCCGTGTGAGAGTGGCATAGGTTTACTTATAGACTGCGAGAAGGCCACCATCATAGTGCTTCAGAGGAAGCATAGCCCTTGATTTAAGACTTCTAATCACTAAAACCATGAGATAATAAATTCCTAGTGTTTATGCCAACCAGTTCCAGACTGGCACTTTGTTAGAGCAGCCTGGAAAATTAAGACAGCTGTCATAAGCTTTTTGTTGTTATTACTCCACAATTCCATTGTAGCACAAAAGAAATCATAGAGCACACAGAAATAAATGGGTGTGGCTGTATGCCAATAATTTTTTTTTTTTTTTACAAAAGTCAGGCAGATGAATAGCTAAATTTGGGTAAATTAGTCAGATTCAGCAAATAAAAATAAAGGCCCCTAATATAAATGTGTTTCATATACATAACAAATAAATATAAATATATCTTAAATAATGTTTGTTTATATGAAGTTCAAATTTAATTGATGTACTGTGTATTATCTGGCAGCTCTGCTTGCGTATTTTACTTTCCTGACCACTGCTGCCCACAGATTTTTTTCTGGAAGTAATTCCGCATATTTGTCAGGACATCTGAAAAAACCATGTCCTTGTTAGTTACAGCATCCATCAGTAAATA
The DNA here is from genome assembly GCA_004026745.1 of Myrmecophaga tridactyla. Lineage (NCBI taxonomy): Eukaryota > Metazoa > Chordata > Mammalia > Pilosa > Myrmecophagidae > Myrmecophaga > Myrmecophaga tridactyla. Next base: position 8,608 of record PVIY010033200.1, on the reverse strand, counting down.
TCCATCAGTCTCTATATTTTCTCTTTTACAGCCTTAGTCTCCTATCTCCCTTACATTTGCTTCCTGGAATAGTCTCTCAGGTAAGTACTGTAAATCCTCCTTTTCCATTTCAATTTTTAATGAAGAGAGAAAGTAATCACAGGTGAAACTGCATTATATTTGTCACTATCCAGTTTGGCACATATGCCACAGTTCCAAAAATCCAAGGAAATAGTGATCAGAGTAAGAAATGAAACATGGAATATAGTTCCATGATCAAATAACAGGAGTTGAAGAGGAAAGTGGTTTTTTTAAAAAGAATAATTAGGAGGGATATGAGGATTTAAAAAATGGAGGTTTCCAGTGTTTAAAATGGAAGGGATCGCATAAGGAGATACAACAAAAACAATCTTTGACGCCCAAACAATATAGTTACAACATAAATTACTCTTGAATTAAATTTTAAAAGAAGAGAAAATAGGTTATTTTAAACACAACATAATTTATCAATTTTATTGCAAAAGAGGGAAAAAATATTTATAATGGGCCAAGTATGAAATGATTTTTCAGATGAGTCTTAAATAACATTTGGAGGACGGATAATTAGTTTTCATTCAAGGAATTTTAGATCATGGCTGTCATATATTTCATACCAGAAAGTTAACAATATATGAATAAAATAAGTTATAACTATATTTAACTTAAGAACATAAATATACTCATTCTAACTAAGTGCTAGTAAATTGAATATAAAATTGTACCAACAGAATAATATAGCAAACCAAATAGTTATATAGGGATGACTCAACTCTAAACAAGTTGAAGTAGATGAAAAATTAGTAAATTTAACAAAACCCCAAACCAAGAAATTTAATAAGAGCACAAAATAAAGCATTATACCAACTGGAGCTAAGAATGCAAGTGTAAAAATCTTAATTAAAAATTAGTTAAAATCAGCAGGTGCATCAAAAGAAATATACTGCATCCCTAGTATTTAGTTGTAAGTCTGCAATGGTGGTTCTACTTCACATGAATTAAAAATAGAGAAAAAAAATCCTTAATGGATTCTCAAAATAGCATTTGATAATGTTAAATGATCACTTCTTTTAAAGATACTGATAAATTAGGAATAGATTGATACTACTTAAATATTATAAAGACTGTCTACTTAAAACTAATAGGAAACATAGCAAATGGTTAAATACTGATACAGCTGTTATTAAAATCAGAAGTAATATATTGTTTTGGAGATGACAGCTAACAACAGTTCCCCCAAAATTATATCAACAACATTATATTGGGTAACATGCAAAATTATTCCCAATTTTGTCTATAAGTGTATCTGAATATTCATATATACTATTGCACACTGAGATCATCGGACTTAACTAAAAGGCACTCAAATTATTCTAGACAATTTGATACAATATCTACCAACAAAATAAATGCTCAAAACCCATAGATTTTCTTTATATTAGCAATATGTGGTAAAAGAGTAGCTCTCATTCCCAATAATGACAAACGTGATAACATACTTAAAAAACAATTTTACCTAGAAATATATAGAGCTTATAATTAAAGCACATGTTTGAGATTATGAATTTAAAGTGAAAACAGTTATTTTAGTTTTCTGATAGATAATTCCTGCAAATTCCAGGAGATTTTATAATAAGATCAGAGGAAATGTTTTTTGATTTCCCAAAGCATCTGGTTTTACAATATGGGGGTTGAGACGTTCAATGTCTTTGTGGGGAAGTCATCATCATAATTCACAGTTAGGTAGAGAAGTGATGGTAGACTGAAAGATAAAAGAAACATGCATTTGGGTGTGTGTGAGTTTGGAAAGAGACAGAGAGAGAGAGAGACAAAGAATCAGAGAGAGACGGAGGAATTACACCCAACCATCCTGTGTGTGCCTTGTCCTTTCTTCCCCTTTACAGAGCAAAAGGTTTTGATTTTGATGAGCTCCAATTTATCATTTTTTTCTCTTATAGAAGATCTGTTTTTATATTTATTTGATTTTTTGTGTTGTACCATATTGGATTCCTTCTCTCTTTTTATCTGGATATATATTTTTTTCTGTGTTGGTACTATGCATTAAAATATAACACCCTCAATATATAGCAATCATATTTGATTTGATAACGACTTAACTTCATTAGCATACATATATGACCTTCTGAGCTGCCCACTTGTTTACCTCATATATTTCTGTACGTTGCATGTCCCAAACTATACTTTCTATACAGTTGCTTTTTAGCACCTAAGGAAATAAGAAGTAGAGTTACATACACCAAATAATACACTACAATAATACTGACATATGTAATTGCCCAAATGGTAACTTCTTTATGCTACTTTAAAACTCTGTCTAGTGTTGTTTATGTTCAGTCTGATTAACTCTTTTTAGCTTTGCTCGTAGAGCAGAGCTAGTGGTGATGGACTCCCTCAGCTTTTGTTTATCTGGGAATGTCTTAATCTCTCCCTTATTTTTTAGAGAAAGTCTACAGAATATAAAATCCTTGGTTGGCATTTATTTTCTTTCACCCCTTTAAGCATTTCAACACTGCCTGTTGTTTCCTTGGTTATTGTGTTGATTTGAAGCTGTTATATACCCAAGAAAAGGACATGTTCTTTTAATACATTCCTGTGGGTGCAGACCTACTGTGGGTGGGACATTTTGATTAGGTTGTTTCAATTGAAATGTGACCTACTCAGTTCAGGGGGAGTCTTAATCCTTTACTAGAGACCATTATGAGAGGGTAAAAGCATAAAAAGTTGAGAGAGCTTAGATAAATAAAAGCCCTGGAGATACTAAGAGAAAACTAAGAGAAGCCCATAGAGAAGCCAATGGAACAAGAGCTGAAGGCAATGAAACCTGTGAGTGAAGAACCAGCAGATGCTGGTGATAGGCCTTTCCATGAAACAGAGGTGTCCTGGATTCCAGCAGCCTTTATTCAGAGAGGGTATCATCCTATTGATGCCTTAATTTGGACATTTTCATGGTTCTAGGACTGTAAATTTGTAAATTCATAATTCCCCATTTTTAAAGCTAACCCATTTCTAGTATATTGCATTTTGGTAGCTTTAACAAGCCAAAACAGATTTTGGTACTGAGAAGTGTGGTGCTATAATTTTCAAATATGAAAAACTCTGGAACAAAATTTTGAATGGATAAGAAAAAGATTCTGGAAGAATTGTGAGATGTTTGATAGAAAAGACATAGATTGCTTTGAAGAGATTGTTGGTAGAAATATGGACACTAAAGGTACTTCCGATGAGGTTACAGATATAATGAATGCACCATTGGAAACTGGAAGAAATGCAATCCTGGTTTAAAGGTAGTAGAGAACTTGGCACAATTGACTCCTGATGTTGGATGGAAGGCAGAATTTGAAGATCATGAGGTTAGCTATTTGGCTGAAGAAATTTCCAAATTAAATGTGCAGTTTAGTCTGGTTTCTCCTTGAAGTTTACAGTAAAATGAGAGAGGAAAGGGATTAGCTGAGAACTGAACCCTTGAGTACAAAGAAACCAGGAGGTTATAGTTTGAGAAATTCTGAGCTTTCAGGAGATAAGCCCCCAGGGAATAGTGCTCCTTGGAAGGTTTTAACCAAATATGGAGCCAGCCAGGCATTTCAGTCAAAGCTAGGATTGAAAATGCAGTTATCCTGAAAGGATGTGTAGAAAGTCCTATTGTCTGATGGTTATGTTGGGACCCCTGTGTGCTGCATGTGAAACCAACAAGTTTATTGTGAGATTTCTATGAAGAGAACCACTGCTAGTCTGGAATAAAAGGGACATATTAAAGGAAAAATGACTTATATGGCAGAAGCATGGAAGCTAAGGTCTAGAACCAAGACACCTTGGGCTAGGAGAGCAGACCCACACATGCATGTGGAAAAGATGAGTTTACCTTGGAATTTTGCAAAGGGTAGGTATTTGTCCTAATGATTCAGGAACAATGCTTCCACCCTAGCCTTCAGAGAGAGTTGAGTACATTCTTCAGGAATTGGGGAAAGTCTGGCTGCTGTGCCACAGTTCTAAGGGGATGGGGTCTGTGCCCCAGAGATGGCAGAGTCCATCTGCCACCCAGATGCTTGAGGAGGGTAAGGCTGAGAACATGACCATCTCCCCAATATTTGGTGATGTTGGAGACTTCATCTCAGTGTTAGAAGAGAGAAGGGCTGCTGTGCAAACACTTAGGAAGGTTGGAATCCCACTGTCTCAGGCTCCGAGGATAAAATGTCCTATAGATGACTTTCAGACCTGAAAATCTAATGGAATATGACCTGCAGGTTTTCAGAAATGTATAGGCCTGGTGACCTCTGTTTGCCTTCCAATTTCTCCCAATGAAAATCAGAACTTTTAACCTATGACTATCCCTCCTTTGTATATTTGAAGCAGATAACATGTTCTAAGTTTCATAGGTTCACAGTCAGAGAACAATTTTGCTTAGGACAAATCATGACTATAACCTATTTTGATGAAACTTTTAGCTTAATATTGTTAATGAAGTGATTTAAGGATCTTGTGATATTGTGATGGAATGAATGCATTTTGCATATGGTAAGAACATGGCTTTTAGAGATCCAGATCGTGGAGTGTGCTCATTTGAAGTTGTTAAGTAACCCAGAAAAGGCCATGTTCTTTTAATTCATTCCTGTGGGTGTAGACCTATTGTGGGTGAGACATTTTGATCAGGTTGTTTCAACTGAGATGTGACCCATCCAATTTAAGGTGGGTCTTAAACCTTTACTGGAGTTCTTTATGAGAATATACATGGCAGAAAAAGCCAAGAGAGCTTAAAGAGAGTAAAGTCCCAGAGGAGCTAAGAGAAGACCCACAGAGGAAGCCACTCAAACCAGAACAGAGGTTAGCAAAACCTGGGAGTGAAGGAGCAGATGCCAGTCATGTGTCTTATTATTGGCAGAGTTGTCCCAGATACTAGCAACTTTTCTTCAGAGTCCAGGTATCATCCTGTTGATGCCTTAATTTGGACATTTTCATGACCTAAGAATTTAAAATTGTAAGTTAATATACCACCATTGTAAAAGCCAAAGGATTTCTGGTATATTGCATTCTGGCAGCTTTAGCAAACCAAAACAGTTACTGGCGAGAAACTGTCACTTGATCTAATTGGAATTCCCTTGTATAAAATATGTGGTTTATCTTCTGTAGTTTTCAAAATACTCAACTTGTGCTTTGCATTTTTTAGTGTGATCGATATATAATGGAGTGTATTTTTCTTCACACTTAGCTTGCCTGGTGTTCTCTGGGTTTCTTGGATGTGAGTATTCATGCCATTTGCTAAGATTCGGTAGCTCTCTGTCATTATTTCTCTAAATATTGCTTTGTCCATTTTTCTCTTTCTTCTTCTGGGACACCTATAATGTTTATATTGATATGATTGATGGTGTCCCAGAGGAGTCTTAGAATATTTTCACTTTATAATGTTTTCTTCTTTCTGCTCCTCAGACTGACTCACATCAATTGTATTTCCTCAAGTTCACTAATTCTTTCTTCTGCCACCTCTGATCTGCTCATGAACCCCTCTTAGGAATTTTTCATTATACCAGGCAAGTAATAAGCAAAAGAGAACTGGGGAAACTATACTAATATCAGGCAAAATAGACTTTAAGTGAAAGTTACAGGGAACAAAGATGAGGTCATTGTATATTATTAAGCAACAACTCAACTAGAATATGTAACAATTATAAATATATGTGTATGTAGCAGCAGAACACCAAAATACATGCCTCAAATGCTGACAGATGTGAACAGATAAATTGATTGTTCAATATTAATGTAGGAGACTTTATTATACCACTTTTAATAATAAGTGGACTATCTAGACAGCGTATCAATTAGAAAATATGTGACTTGAATCATGCTCTAAAACAGCTAGACCTAACAGACATATATATTATATATATATAACACTTCAATTCAACAAAAATAGAACATATCTTCTCACATGTACATGGTTTATTCTTCAGAAAAGAACATTCATTAGGCCAGAAAACAAGTCTCAATCACCATGGTTTTTTTTAATAGGAAATATGTTATAGATCAATTTAGGGAGACTTAACATCTTTACTGTGTTGAATTTTTCAATACACAAACACATGTATTTAAGACTTCTTTTATTTCTTTCATAACATTTTGTAATTTCCAGCACACAAATCCTGATCATGTTTTTTTAAGTTTATGTTTAAGTATATAATTGTATTTGAAGCCATTGTAAATGGTATTACAATTTTATCCCAGTTCGCCACTTCTTTGCTGTCCATATATAGGAATTCCATTTATTTTTGTGGGTTAATGTTTTATGTTATGGCCATTTTGAATTCACTTATTAGTTTTAGGAAATGTTTTGGAAACTCCTTGTGAGTTTCTATACAGACAATAATGACATCTGCAAATAAGGACAGCTTTATTTATTCTTCCTAATCTGTATGATACACATTGTACTACTCTTGCCTTGTGTTGGTGACAAGACCTCCTACAACCCTGTTTCTTCAGAGTGCTAAGAGCGGAAACACTTGCCTTGCTTCTGATTCTTTGAGAAATACATCTTTTTCACATTAAATATGATGTTAGTTCTGTGCTTCTTTTGCAGATACCCTTTAACAAGTTGAGATATTTCTCCTCTATTCCGAATTTGTTGAGAATTTTTATAATGAATGGGTGTGGGATTTCTACAAAATGAGTGGGTGTGGGACTTCTACAAAATGCTTTTCTGCTTCAAACACCATGATCTTATGATTTTTTTTCATTAGGTTAATGATAAGCTGCATCATGTCTGATTGATTTTCAAATATTGAACCATCACATGCTTGGTATAAATCCCACCTGATCACAATGTTTTATACTTTTTATGCATTGTTGAATTCAGTCTAGTGCTTAATTTTGACTATTTCAATTTCAGAAGTCATATTGATTTGTAATTTTCTCTCTTGTTGCCTTTTCTTTTATTTTTACTATACTATTGACCTCATAAAATGAGTTGAGAAGTGTTTTATCCTCTTCTACTTTGTATTATAAATTATGTAAAATTGAAGTTAATTATCCTTGAATATTTGGTAAAATTTTCCAGTGATGCTACCTGCACCTGGTAATTTCTTATTCAGGAGATTGTTAATTACAAATTCATTTTCTTTCATTGTTATAGGGATTATCTAGTTATCTCTTTCATCTTGCTGAGTTTTGAAGGTTATGTTTTTCAAAGAATTGGTCCATTTCTTTCAAGGTGATGGATATGAGCAAAAATAGGTTGATAGTATTATTTTATTATCCTTTTAATGGCTGCTGGATCTGTTGTTGGTATAGGTGATTAGCCCCTTCTCTTTTAATCCTAGTCAATTTTGCTGGAGAGTTATCAAATTTATAGACTTTTCTCCCAGAACCAACTTTTGTTCCATTAATTTTATTTATTGTTTGTGCTTTTAGTTTTATTTATTTATGCTCTTGTCTTTATTATCTCCTTTCATATGTTTGTTTTGGATATGTTTTTGTTCTTACCTTTAGCATCTTCTTTCATATGCTTGTTTCGGATGTATTTTACTTTGTTTTTCTAATTTTTAGAGGTAGGAAATTAGATTATTGATTTTAGAACTTTTTACTTCTGTGGCGTAACCCTTTAGTGGTATAAATTTTCTTTTCAGTGCTGTTTTACTTGTATCTAGCCAGTTTTGTTGTTGCTTTTATTTTTATTCAGTTCTATGTCTTTTTACATCCTTTGAAATATCATCTTTGGCACATATATTATGGCATGTGCTGTTTAATTTCCAAATGTTTAGAGATTTTTTTGCTGTTTCTCTATTATTAGTATCTTTAATTACATTATGGCCAGAGACCATACTTTGTATGGATTTTAATTCTTTTAAATTTGCAAATGTTTTATTAAAACACATCTAAATGACCTACAATATAGTTCTTAGTGAATGATACATGCCCTACTTGAGAAGAATATTCTGATGTTGTGACACCCCTGCTGATGGAGGTGGTGTATCTTTGATGATTTTTCCGTAGTTCTGTCAATTTTTGAGGCTGGGTTGATGAAATCCAAAAATAATAGTGGATTTGTCCTTTTCTCTTTTCAAATACATCAGTTTTGTCTCATTAATTGTATAGCTTGGCTTGGTACACTCACATTTAGGCTTCCTGTGTCCTGTTGGTGGATTGATTCTTTTATCATTCTATAGCACCCATCTTTATATCTAATATATTATTTGATTTGAGGTCTACTTTATCTTATAACTTCCTTTTATTTTTTAAATTAGCGTTTGAAAGGTGTTTATTTTCCATCGTTTTACTTTCAGTCAACCTATGCTATTTCTAAAGTGTTTCTTATAGACTGTTGTGTTGGAGTTTTTAAAATCCACTTTGCCATACTCTTTACTTTAGTTGATGTTTTAGAAAATTTGTATTTGCAGTTATTATTGACACTTTAGGGTTTAACTCTACTAGGGTTTAACTCTACTACGTTATTATTTGTTTACAGTTACTCCTTCTGCATCCAGCTCTTCTAGGCTATCTTTTCCAGAATTTCTCTGGTTATGGGAGAATTTGGGGGGAGGCTCAGCTTGATTTCTTTATAAAGTTTAGAGTATATCACTTGACAGTT
>PVIY010033199.1:0-28284 GCA_004026745.1 Myrmecophaga tridactyla | reverse complement strand
AACTATGTGATAATATTAAGAATTACTGATTGTATATGTAGAATGGAATGATATATTAATGTTCTTTTGTTAAGTTTTTTAATTAATAAAAAAGTTTATAAAAAAACTTATACATTCTCGCACTCCTTCCTGTTCCTGAAGTTATTTACCTCATTTCCTAACTACTTAACAGTATAACCACTTTTTAAACACAGCTAGTTGCAAGTTTAAAGCTCTTTAATATTCAAGTCTAAAAGAGCTTTGCACATAAACTAAGAACTCCCTCTTCCAGGAAATTTGCATTTTGGGATAATTTCATTCATGATCTTTGATCAGGATCTACAGTGAGGAATTGTGCCTTGTGCATGTAGACATGTACACACTCACAAATATGTGAGTTGAACAGTTTACAAAATAGTAGCCTCCTTCATGCAGGGAAGGTGCTATCTCCTATTCCATACAATATCATGTTTGAAGAACATTGTGGATGTGTGCAATATTTTGCAGTATGCTTACCTGGAATTAATATCATGTCATGGATCAATTCAGGAAAACATACATACATGTACTTATTTAGTAATAGCTTATTTCCAGTTCATAGGGATATCATATTTTATGAATTCATTCTATAGCTATAAATATGTACCTTGTTTCCAATTATCTATTGCAAACAATGCTATAATGAAGTTTTTGAGCAAGAGAATTTACATATTGGGCTTTAATAAATGCAAGATATATTCTTAGATGCAGAATAACTGGATAAGAAACACATGCTACTTTAAATTTTATGAAAGATGGATGCTTCTTTTTTAAAATAATTAACATTATGTCATAGTATTATGGGTATTTTAAGTAGTTATTTTTGTTAAGTGCCTTTAAAAGATAGCATTCATTTTAAACTCCAACATTTCTTGAGAATGTCATCATTTACCCACATTTTTCCCACATTGTATATTACTCAAGCTTTCCAACATTTACCTGTTGAATTTGAATAGCTTTATATTTATGTTTTAGATGTATTTCCTTGACCATGAGTGAGAATATTTGCAGTATTTATATGCCACTTTTTTGTGAGTGATTTGTTTTCCTGTGAACTACTTCTTCAAATTATTACCTTTATTTTTGGTAGGTTTTGGTGGTTGCTCAGCAAGCAAAAATCCTTTGACTGACATGAGGAATTTTTCTAGTAGTGTCATTATTCTTTAGACTTTGTTTGTAGTGTTTCTTTGAGAGTAGGTTTCTTAGTATGTTGTCAAATTTATTCATATTTTGCTTCATAAAGCAAAAGAATACAAACATGTCTAGTGAAGTCTACCTAGTAACTTGAAGATCAGGGGAAGAAACACATGCACACATACACACACATACACTGATATGCTTTCTTATAGTCATGATATGATTTTTTTAAAATTTAAGTATCTGTTTTGTAATCTGACTTTTTGTCAGAAACAAGTAAGCATCTAAAATTTTTGTTTTCCACATGGGCCTTGTCAGTTATCAAACTGAATTTCAATTGTTATTAAATATATAACATATATACGTACCTTTTATTGGAAGAGTTGTAGGTTTACAGAAAATCATGCAAAAAATACAGAGTTCCCATACACTCACCTCCATTGTTTGGCATTTAAAAATATGTTTGGGTTAAGGCATGGTGGCTCAGCAGGCAGAGTTCTCACCAGCTATGCCGGAGACCTGGGATTGATTCTTGGTGCCTACTCATGTTTAAAAAAAATGTTTGGTTATTTATTAAAGGTAGTTTCATATCATTGCACTAATTTTTCATACATAATTTTCCTAACTGGTCTCATAAGCATATTTTCCCATTCCCTGTTTGTATGACATATTATTTAACCTACATAGAAATTTGTATATTTTTACCACAGTTCTATATTAAAAATAATGTCAAAACACATGCACATATGGCAAAGATGATTATCATTTTAGATGAGAAAACCATGGAAAGGCAGATGAGATTTCCAAGAAATCCTGCAATTAAGTAGTATTGAAAATGGGTTGCTACAGGGAATTAGGGGGGTACTTTGCAAGAAAATAACCCAGTATTTTATTTCTTCATAACAGACCTAATTAAAAGAAAGACAGCAGAGAGAGAGAGTGAGAAACAGTGAGTGAGAGGGAGGAAGAGAGAAAGCTTGTAAGTTTATGTGCTTTGTTAATATTCTGCATAATACATTAGACATGATTTTTCTACTCAGATAATTTAAAATTACCTCAAGAGTAATAATCAAATGAGGTATATTTTTGAAAATATTCTTATATAATGTTTATTTCCACATACTATTAATTGATTAATTTGGAGTTCCAAATACAGTCTTTGAGTTTTTTTCAGGAGCCTAAGAACTTTGATTCTTGATGTTTTTATTCTTAGGGAATCAATGGCTTAGCCATGCCAGGATTTAACTTTTACTTCCTTGGAATTAAATAAATTACCACTAGTGGTTAAGGATGAATATGCTAAATCAGAATTCCTGCATTTGAGTATCTGCTTTTCACCTATTTATATACAGGAATTTACTCAATAGTCATGTGCCTCAGTTTCCTTTTTAGTAAATCAGGTTTGGGTTAATAACGGTGTCAGATCCATATTGTTGCTTTTAGAGTTAAATGAGTAAATAAATATAAAAGCATAGAAGAATACCTGGTTCATGGTAATGAACTCCCTCAATATTGGCTGTTACTGTTATTAGTGATATTTTTCTCCAGGTGCAGTAGAGATGTTGGATGGAATGAATGACAGCACACAAAGCCATTTCACCCTTTTAGGTTTTTTGACTGTCTCAATTTTGAGAAGATCCTCTTTGTGGTCATCTCAATTGCAAATCATTTGACCATTTTGGGAAACACCACAATAATCTTGCTTTCCAGCTTTACCCTTCCTTTCAAACACCCATTTACTTCCTCACCCATCTCTCCTTTCTGGACCTCAATTTCACTACCAGCTCCATCCCTCAGCTGCTCTATAAAATCAGTGAATTCTACAAGAGCATCAGCTACACTGTGTTATCATGCTTTTCCTGCTCTGGAGTCTTGGTCTTGTAAAGTGTCTGCTCCTTGCTGTCATGGTATATGGCTACTTTTTGCAGTCTGCAAGCCCCTACATTGCATGATAATCATGAACCTAAGGCTCAGCTTGGGGTGGGTGTCTGTGGCCTGGGGCTTTGGAGTGACTAATTCCTTGGCCATATCTCCAGTGACTCTGAGCATAGAACATTATGGGCACCATCACATAGATGACTTCCTGTGGTAGGTGCCAGCCCTTATCAGAATGGCTGGTGTTTTAGTTTGTTAAGCTGCTGGAATGCAATATACCAGAAATGAAATGGCTTTTTAAAAGGGAATTTATTATATTGCAAGTTTACAGTTTTAAGGAAGTGAAAGTGTCCAAATTAATGCACCAATAAGAGGTTACTTTCACTCAAGAAAGGCTAATGCCATCCAGAACACACCTCAGACATGTTCTGGATGGTATTAGCATATTCATCATTAACCACTAGCTGGGAAGGTGTGTGACTGTCATCTACTGGTCCTTGTTCCAAGTTTTGTTGCTTCCAGGTTGTAATGCCAGTGGATACTTCTCTAAGTCTCGGTGGGAATTCACTTAGCTGTTCTGGGACAAAACTTTGGCTTTCACCTCTTAACTTTGCATCTGCCAGGGCTGGATATTTCTTCTCTTCAAGTTCCAGCTATTTTTGTGAGTGATTGCTTAGCACCCAGGCTGCTTCAGTCTTGATCTCCAAACATCTACATCAGCTCTGTCAGGTTTGAAGCAACTGTTCTCCAAGCATCTTGATCTGCTCCCACAAGATTGGATCAGGATTAAAACATGGATTTTCTGGAGTAAATAATAGATTCAAACTGGCACAGGCTGTGCCAACACCATGGCCATCAAAGGCACTATATTTGTGCTGGCAGTGGGCATTATGCTCTCACCCTTGCTTTTCATCCTGATCTCCTGTGGCTACATTGTGAGGACTGTTAAAATTTTGGTCAGCATCAGGGAGGCAAAAGGTTTTCAACACGTGTGGCTCCCATCTAACTCTGGTCTTAATCTTTTGTGGAGACAATATGTATGTGTACATGAGACCTGGAAACACCTCTTCCCAGGATCAAGGCAAGTTTCTCACCCTCTTTTATAATGTCACTCCACTCCTGAAACCCCCGATCTACATAATCAGGAACAAAGAGGTGAAGGGACCATTGGGGAGGTTGCTGTTTGGTAAACAAGAGGGTAGAAAAGAATAAAGGCAAAGCTGGATATCTGCAGCCCACGATCCATGTTGTAAATCCATCAAGGGTCAATGAGCACATCTGGAAGTATTGAGTCAGATCTCACTTTGTGCCAGAACTTCCTAGATTTGTATAAGACTGTTATAATTCCAAAATTATATGTTTTGATGTGTATACTATGTAATATATTATCCTGAAATTCCCCTAAATGATTGTTAAGCATAAACAAAGAGCAAAGGAGATGAACAGGTATAATTTTGAGCATGTTTCAACTTATGTCAGACTGCCAAAAGGAAACATGTCTTTCTAATCAGAAATACTTGTTGGTTTTTAATTCATTATCTGCATTCCTGATGTTTTAGTCAGATAGATCACAAACCTGCAGTCATTATTTGTGACATGGGCTGAATGTATATGCATCCCTTATCTGGCAGAAATTCAACACGATTTGTTGTTTTCTACTTGCCAACTCCCTACCCAATGCCTTTCATTGATTCATCATTTTGTCTACATTTCACTTCAAACTTTGGTATTTTCCAAATTCTTGTCTGAGAGTCTTGGTAAACCAAGAATTTAACCTATAATAGTGCTATCCAGGTCATTTAAATCCAAAATTATTTTAAATAATGAGAGCTAGGCCATTTACATCCTAAAGTGTCATTATTTCCCAGGTGCATATTTCTTGATATTAACAAGAAGGAACTGTTATTTATTAAATTCCTGCTATATGTCAGGTATATTTAATTCGTCTGATCCTCCCAGAATTTATCTGAGACTGGCATGATTATAAATAACTCCATTATATTGATTTAGTATATGAAGTCTGGAAACTAAATCATTTGCTTAAGGAGAATTGAATCAGAGATTTTCTCCAAGTTCTGATTCCTAATTACTTCTGTTTATGCTGTGACATGATTTTAAAAGAGTAATTTATTTCATCACAAAAATTCCAAGTTAAGTCATCTTAAGTTGTACAATTCAATAATAATATTTGCATTTGAAATGTTGCCCTACCATCACTACTATCAGTGAACCTTTTTCATCACCCCTAAAAGAAACTCTGTAACTCCTTTTCTCATTTCTCAACGAGGGTAACCTGCAATAGACTTCCAGTTTCTAGGTATTTGCTAATTACAGGATTTCATATAAGTTAAATCGTAGTATACATGGTCTTTTATGTGCAGATTATTGTAGTCAAGCTCAGGTCTTCAAGGTTTTAGCATATTGTGTTGATCAGGGTTCTCTAGGGAAACAGAACCCAAAGAAGAGATCTGTAAATATGAGATTTATAAAGGTAGTCTTGCACAACTGTGGGGATGGAAGAATTCATAACCTGCAGGGCATACTGTGAAGCTGGCAGTTCCAATGAAGGATCTGAATAAACTCCAAAGGAGAGATGAGATGGCTGAAGAAGCAGTGTAAGAGTCTCTCTTACATAAAAGACTTCAAATGATTAGATTATCTCATTGTGGGAGACATCTTAGTTGACACAGATGCAATCAGCTGACTGATAACTTAATACAACAAACTTCCAATTTATCAACCAGCTATGTTGATAAAGTCATGCCAGTGCTTGCCTGACCATACAACTGGGCATAATCACTTGACCAAGCTGTCACCAGAACCTAATCATCAGAGTCCACCCTTTGTCAACCTGATAGCTCAGCTATGCACATCATATTGACTTGATTTTCAAACAGAATATAATAACAGACATCTGTCTTGCCTAAGAATACTCATCTGTCCTGGATACAATCAGAAACATAGTACATCTCTTCAGAATAGGAGACGAGTCCTTAGGTAACATTCATCCTTAAATTTCATATCCTATGACTTAAATACTATAAAATGAACACAACTATGTCATATGATAAGAGCAAAACAAAATATTTGCTGATGTACTGAATGCAAACACACTCATAATGAAACAGGGAGAAAATATTCATATAATCAGTCCTCATTCATGTAATTGGTCCCTTGGTAATAGTTCATATTTGCCTCTACCTCTTCTAGAACCCATTCCCTATTTACTTTACTCTCGGCAAGCATATCAGCTTGTTGTGGTTCTTTGCCATATGGGGTGACCTAGACCTTCATTCATGAAGTTTCTGGGCCATTGGTAGTCCTGCCTGGATTGGATTGTTGCAGTTTTCCATTGACTTTAATCACAAAGCATGTTAGTACTAAGAGGTGCACTAAGGGATCTCTTACATTCCAGAAAAACTCTTCTTTACCTTCATTGCTCAGTTGCAGTTCTAATTCTCCTTGATAGTCATAATCAATCACTCCAGACAGAAAATTAATGCTCTTTCATGCCTGATGATTCAGTGGCATGAAAAGCTCAAAGTGGCAGGTGGCAGTCATAACTTCCAGTTCAATGGACTCATTGTTGTGTCTCCTGGTAGAAGCCTTCCTTCTTCCTTTTGGGCCTAAGACCTGTAGCCCAGATGAGTTTAAGGTTTCAGTGATAGGAAGAAAAAATGTTTCCTAGTGGATCACTAGGAGTGGTAGTGAATGGTGTCACTCTAATTTTCACCACTTGATTCCTGGACCTATGAATCCTGGCTGAGGGAGAAACAATATGACAGAGTGGATGCTTATTCAGAACATAAATAGCCTCTTGGAGAACATTGCCACACCTGGAAATGTATTGCCACCAAGTTGGCTACATAATTTGTTCTTCCAAAGGTATTTCTACAGTTCTATCAACTCAGGTGTCTCTGGGTTGATGGGAAACATGGTAAGACAAGAGAATTCCATGAGAATGGGCCAATTTGCACTCTTCATTTGCTCTGAAGAGGGTTCCTCAACAAGAAGCAATGCTGTGTGGAATACCATGATGATAGATAAGGCATTCTGTAAGTCTGCAGATAGTAGCTTTGTGGAAGCAATATTTATAGGCAATACAAATATGTATCTGGAGTGTATGTCTTTTCCAGTTGTAACAAATCACTTTATACAAGTGGTGCAATGTAATCAGCCTGCCACCAGATAGCAGGCTCGTAACTTCCAGGAATGGTGCCATATTGGGGAGTGAGTGTTGGTCTCACTGCTGGCAGATTGAGTACTCAGCAGTAGCCATAGCCAAGCCAGCCTTGGTTAGTGGAAGTCCATGTGGCTGAGTCTATGCAAAATCTTTTCCTAACACCATGCCCACTTTCTTCATGAACCCATTAAGCAAAGGCAAGAATGCCTTAGGAAAGAGAATGACTTGTATCTACAAGATAAGTCATCTTATCCACATGATTATTAAAATTTTCTTCTGCTGAAGTCACCCACTGGTGAGTATTCACATCAGACACAAATATCTTCATGTTATTTGTTTACTCAGAAAGATCTATATGCATACCTCTTCCCCAGACCTCTTTGTCACCAATTTTCCAATCATGCACCTTCCAAGTCCCTGATCATCCAGCCAAACCATTAGCAAAAGTCCATGAGTCATTACTGAAATTCACCTTTGCCCAGGTCTCCTCTCAAGCAAAATGAGCAACCAGCTGTACTGCTTTAAGTTCTGCCCAATGGGAGAATTTCCCCTCACCACTGTCCTTTAATAACATCAAAGAATGGGATTTACAGGTGTCCATTTCTGGTTGTTACCTGCATATCATACAGAACAATCTCTAAACCAGGCCCAAGTTTTCTCTTTGTCAGTCAACTGACTGTAAGGAACTTTCCAAGAGGCCATAACTCTGGTCTGAGAAAGAAAATGCAATGTGACTATGGGGGCCATGGGAAATTGGGCCACTTCCTTATGTAACTTATTTGTGCCTTCAGGACCTGCTAAGCCCTAACTTTAATATACCATTTCCATTTTATAAAGGAGTGCTTCTGTGCACACTCAACTTTATGGCTTGGTTGTCAAAACAACATCCAGCTCATGATAGGCAATTCAAGTCTGATGGTAACTTGATGGCCCATGGTTAAGCATTCAATCTGTATTAAGGCTCAGTAGCATGCTAAAGGTGGTTTCTGAAAAGGAAGGTGGTTGTCTGTAGAGGATGGTAAGGCTTTGCTCCAAAATCATAAGGATCTGCATTGTAATTCTCCTGTACAGGCCTGCCAGAGGCTCCAGAGAGCACCTCTATATGCCACTGAGACCTCCAGCACCATTGGATCTACTGGATCATATGGCCCAAGTGGCAGAGTAGCTTACACAGCAGACTTTATATGTCACAGGGACTCCTTTTGTTCCATTCCCCACTCAAACTAGCAGCAACTCAGGTCACTCTGTAAATGGGCAGAGGAGCACACCCACATGAGGAGAATATTGCCTCCAAAATAGTGCCTGTTTTTTGGTCATGGGGGACCAGATGCAACAGCTTATCCTTATCCTTAGAAGGGATATCTTGACATGCCTTACACCAATGGACACCTAGAAATTTCAATGAGATGGAAGGCATCTGTATTTTTGTTGAATTTATCTCCCATCCATTGACACACACACACAAGTGCCTTATCAAGAAGTGTTGAACAGTTGCTACTTCTGCTCACTAGGTCCAATCAGCATGATATTATCAATAAAATGAAACAGTGTGATGTCTTGTGGGAGGGAGAAATGATCAAGTCCCTGTGGACAAGACTGTCGCATAGGGATAGAGAGTTGAAATATCCCTGAGGTAGGAGAGTGAAGGTGTACTGCTGGTCTTGCCAACTGAATGCGAACTGTTTCTGGTGGTCCTTACTGACAACTACTGAGGAAAAAGCATTTGCCACATCAATAGCTACATACCAGGTACAAGGCAATGTGTTGATTTCTTTAAGCAATGATACTACATCTTGAACAGCAGCTGTTAATGTAGTCACCACTTGGTTAAGATTATGATAATCCGCTATCATCCTCCAATTCCCATTTGTTTTCTGCCCAGGCCAAATAGGAGAGTTGAATAAGGATGTGATGGGAATCACCACCCCTGCATCCTTCAAGTCCTTAAAAGTGGCACTAATATCTTCAATCCATCCAGGAATGTGGTATTGTTTCTGATTCACTATCTTGCTATGTAAGGGCAGTACTAATGGCTTCCACTTGGCTTTTCTTACCATACTGGCTCTCACTTCATGAGTCAGAGAACCAATGTGGGGATTCTATCAGTTTCTGGGTATGTAGATTCCAATGATCATTCTAGAACTGTGGAAATGACCACAGAATTGGTCCAGGGACCAACTGGACCTACTGTGAGATGGACCTGAGCCTAAACTCCATCAATCATCTGAACTCCATAAGCCTGTACATTGACTGAAGAACCAGAGTGACATTTTGGGCTCCCTGGGTTCAAGCCAGTGTCCAATAATCCCCCAAATATCTGAACATTTCCTTCTACCCAGTGCACACTCATCCTGGTGAAAGGCCATAAATCTCCCTGGGGAAGGTTGAGAGGAAACTTAACAGTTTAAATTTTAAGTAATGCAAAGTTGTCCTTACCCAAGGATACCTGTCCCACCCCTCATTCAAAGGGTTCTGGGTCTGCAAACTGTCTTAAGTCTGGGAATTATTTAAGGGGCCATGATTCTCTGTTTTGGTAATTCAAGTTAGATTTCTGTTCACTTGAACTAGAATACTCTTCTTAAACAGCTGAAGCAAGAATTTAGTAGTCTGCCCATCTATTTTACTTCTAGGTACCCCATGATTTACTAGCCAATCCCACATGTCTCTGTGAGTGAGATTATTTTGACTGCAGCTTTGAGTTTGCTTTCCATTATGGTGGCTTCACCCACCTTTTATATGGTGAGTGACTGTCACCAAATGGCTTCTGCCAACCCAGAATCCAATCATCCCCATTTGGTCTAAGTATTTCAGCTCAGTGACAGCAGTTACAACAGTAATACCTGATCTACAGAGAAAAGTTACTACAGAGTTCTTCAGGGGTGATGGAGCTAATCTCATGAATTTATTTCTCAAGGTTCTGTTGGAAGATGTGTCCTCTGGACATTCCTGTGGTGTGTGAGCAGGTCATCCATGATAAATCCACTCTAACATTTCAATCTCTCCAAGCTTATGGATCCCCTCATCTACATTATCTCAAGGAAAGTTCTGGCATTTCAATTTCACACAATGTTAGCCACCGTTTGATCCATATTTCAGCCAACCACCCCCAAAAATGTTAATGCCCTTTCTAACCCCTTGAGCTACAATACTGAATGCTGAATCTCTGCTTAGTGGGTCCATATTACTAAATTCAGCTTGATCCATCTTTATATTCCTTCCACCATTATCCCACACCCTTAATACCCATTCCCACACATACACCCCTTATATCTGTCTATATAGATTGAAAAACTCATGCAGTTCTTTTGGAGTATATTGTACCTCCTCATGGGTCACACTTTGTACCTCATCTTTCAAGGCCTGTTAGAACTTTAGTCTAGGTATAGGTCTTGAAGTAAAGAAGACTCGTGGTGGTGGCCCATGAAAAGAGATAGAAGTGTCTTTCAAGCAAATTACCTCAGAGCATTCCTTTGCAGTTTCATCTGGTGAAATAAGATTAGTCACTCCAGACAGAAGTGTGAGGGCTGTTTCCCCAGAGAAGATGGTTACAAGGTTAACCGGAACTGAAAGGTTAAACTTGTTAGGTGGAGGTTTGATGGCAAATTCCTCTGGGGGGCTTAAGGCCAGGAAGCTATTTTCTCAAAGCAGGTTGGAAGTCAGGAAGTTCTTTCCTCAGGGCAATCCATTGCAGGTCTACATAACAAAAGCTCAACATATTCCAGGTATCCTGTCTACCCATCACCATCACTATCAAGCCATCTATCTCCATCCCACATTTCAGGATCCCAATCTTTCCTAGTCAAAACCCTTACTTTAAGAGCAGATACCTTATAAGTTTGTGATTTTAGTTTACATTGTAAATACGTCACTCACACAATGAGGCTTTGTGCTTGGTTTTCAGAGATCTCAAATCTGTGACCACAGAAAATAAGGTTTTCTTTCAGGGCACACATGGAAACTTTGACATTGTTCATACAGCAATTCAGGTGGGAATCTGAAGCCTTCAGCCTGTCCCATTCCAATATGACTCTATCCAGCGTATCTAGCAATAGCCTGCCAATATCATTATTCCCTTTAATTCTACAGAACTCCATAAACATGTCAAAAACATTCTCTCCCAGAGCCTTGCCTCATTAGCAGAATCTAATAGTGATATTTTGAATATCTCTTTTGTCAACTCACCCACGGAGTATCAGTGCCATCTTGATTATTGGAAACAGAGTCATTAATGCTTCTGAGTCTCATCAGAGTAGAAAACCAATGGTAAAAACATATTTTTAGGATTCTGTTTGTCAAGAAACATACCAGTATCAAGCTGTGTTTTTTTGGGGGGGAGTTCTCTATAGAGACAGACCAATAGAAGAAATATGTAAATATGAGATTTATAAAGGCATCTCATGCAACTGTGGAAATGGAATGGTCCAAACTACATAGGACAAGCTGTGAAGCTGGTGGCTTCAGTGAAAGTTCTGAATCACCCCATAGGAGAGGCTCCCTGGCTGAAGAGACAGTGAAACAGACTCCCTTCTTCTGTAAAGGCCCTCAAATGATTGGATTATCTCATGATGGCAAACATGCCTTATTTGATCTCAGATGTAATCAGGCACAAATGCAATCAACTTACTGATGATTTAATACCACTGCATTCTGGTTTATCAAGAAATATACTTGCAACAACATTTATGCCAGTGCTTGCATGACCACATAACTGGGCATAATTGGTTGCCCAAGTTGCACCAGAACCTAACCATCACACATGTGCTAGAATTTCATTCTTTTCTATGGCTGACTAATATTCCATTATAGAAATAAGCTACATTGTTTGCTATTCATCAGTTCATGGAGAGTTGGATTTCTTTCACATTTTAAAGCAAATGTATTGAGATATATTCACATACCATACAGTCCATCCACAGCATATAGTCAATGGTTTTTAGTATAATCAAAGAGTTGTGCATTCATTACCACAACCAACTTTAGAAAGTTTTTATATCTTCAAAAAGAAAAACCCATAAACCTTAGTAGTCCACACTTGATGCCACTCTATCTCTGGCCTTATGTAACCAGTAATCAAATTCTATCTCTACAGATTTATTGATATTTACATGTCATAAAAATGGAACCATACATATGTAGTACTGTGTGTCTGATTTCTTTCATTTAGCACACTGATTTTTTTAAATTGTTGTTATATATCAATTTCATAATTAGAGAATTTGTACATTTACATAAAAATTTGCAAAACATAAAGCTTTCTTATTCCCCTCTCCTCATTTCTCACACTGTAAAAGCAGAAGTATAGGGGTAGCTTTGACAGTTTGGGATAAAGATATTACATAGGGTATGATAGCAGAGTTTCCACAGGGTCCCACGAGACAAGAGTTTAGAGATTTGTTATTGTCAGTGCTCAGAGGAGAGTAGTTTTAATGATTTACAAAATGAGTGGTTTACAATACCATTCATACATTTTGTCCTCCCTAAGGAGGTCTGTTGATATTAAACTTCTTTCCTGGGCATATAGCCAGCTATGTAAAGCAGGTTACTCTCAGTATGGATGGGGAACTCAGGCCCTGGGTCTTCACAAACCATACTCACATAGAAGACTAAATTCATCAAAGGACAGACATTGCATCCATATCCCACATTAGTTTAGAAACGACAGAGCACTAGGAGTACCCCACACAGATATGACAATCCTACAAAAAATGTTGTCATGGCTATAAAAGAGAATTAAACCACTTAGTGATATCCTGATAATCGGTCAATATTGTATATATGCTATTGCATACAATTCAAAATTTGTGAAATTTGCAAATGATCAAATATATATATATGCAGCAGTGCACATTATCTAAAACGCAGGTACCACCTTGCTCTAGAGTCAACATATCTAAGGCCATTTTATTTTGTAAAACTACTTTTTAAAGTTGTGTGGTTTCCTCACTTAGCAAGGCTGTATTTATTTTGGAGTCATTTAATGGTTGGGTAGTATGATTGGCTAAATTGGCCACATATTTTCCAGGAACTATTGTAGTTCTTCTTGGTGCAAAAATGATTAAAGGATACTAACACAGAGAGTGCTTTTTATTCAATAGTCAGTTTGAATTATTTTCCATTTACTGGGAGTATGGAATAAAGAGTAACATAAGGTACTGGGGATATAAGGCTGTCCTTACATATATCTTGCCAGTTATAGGGTAAACAGGGCTCACATATTGCCCACAGGTTGATAGCTAAGGCTTACAGGAAGGATATCTCTCCATGTTTGTTGGAGGTACTTTGCCAGTGGAAAAGACTACTGTTTTGTAGCTAACAGTAAAGAACACTGTTCAGGGGTTAGCCACCTTACATCATGAATTCCATAAATCATTCTATATAAATAAGAATAACATGGCTTTCTCTTACAGCTTCTGCCATTAGCCACCCTAAACCATAATATACCATGTATCCCAAAACAAGTCAGGCTTTTTCACCTGTGGCCATACAAGGGAGAATATGTAAGCCCTGGTCTTGTTATAGGATACTAGTGGGATTTCAGTCTTAAGTGAGTATGTTCTTTTCCAGATTTTCCAGTGTCCTGAATTCTACTATGCCAGTAGGGTATTCCATGTAGTACAATTCACAGGGAATTGTACTTTCTGAGGAAAGAGTGGTAGTGACTTAAGATGGCAAGTCTGTGCACATCTAACAATTGGTTCAATGGTGGGCATGAGTTATCATAGAAGTCTACTGTGGGAAGTGTTTGCTAGGACACTATAGTCTAAAAGAAAGTTGTTTATGGGGGGACAATAAGGGTAACTCCCAGGATTTAACAATATACATGGTAGAGCTCCATTTGTTCATAGCAAGAGTATTAGGCAGAGGAACATTATGGGAAGGATTTAAATAACAGATATATTACCCTTGCAAAGCTGTATAGTTCTCTACCATTGCATCACTTGTTAATTTGGACATAAGAAGGGTCTCCATAGTCATGCATAATGTTCCAATGAGAATAGGAAGCCACAGATTGGTGTTAAAGATTTTAACTAGCTATGTACATGGGCTTTGGAATGAGTTAGTTTGAAGCCATTATGTACATAGAAAAACTATGTCCTTTAATCCTCATTCAGTTTGTTTGGGTAGGATCAACTTGATTGTTTCCATGGAGATGTGACCCACCCAATTGTGAGTGGTAACTTTTGATTAGATTTCAATGCAGGGATGTCTTTACCTACTCAATGTGGAGTTCTTACAGAAGTCTTTTAAGAGGGAACCATTTTAGAAAAAGCTTTAGAATAAACAGAGCCCACATAACCATAGGTCTTTGGAAATTCTTAAGGAAAATGCCCACAGAGAAGCCTTATGAAATGAAAACAGAAAGCTATCATATATTCCTAAGTGCTTTTCAAGCTGACAGAGGTGTTCTGTACCCATCAGCTTTTCTTGAATCAAGGTATTATTCCTGGATGGCTTAGTTTGGACATTTTCACAGCCCTAGAACTGTGAACTTGCAATCTGATGAATTCCCCTTTTTAAAAGCTATTCCATTTCAGATATATTGCATTCAAGCAGCTTTTGCAAACTAAAATAAGGGAGATGAGTAAGAAGTCCATTGTTGGTCTCCCCAAGTGAAGGTAAATGTAGGTGGTCTTGATATTTTAGGGAGATACCAGACAAACAATTAGAAAGATTCAGGAGAAAGTGATATTGACACAATTTTGTACTAATCTTGTACTAAATCAGTGATGTTTGGGAATACAGCATAAAACAATGTTGATGCATTTTTTTCAATTTCTATAATCTACTGTAATATGTCTATTCCATTCAGCTTTTGAACTGACCACATGGGACTAGAGGTGGATGCTATCCACATATAATAAAAGGTAAAGGTGTATATTATTCAGACACACTCAACATTTTTGACAGTGGATGAAATTTCTTGGTATCCTCTGGGATGTTTATGTCATGACCCTCTGTGGTACTTTCACAGGAGACAATTTAACTTGTCTTCTCAGTGCCACTATAATCATTGTACACCAGATGTGGAATTCCACTGTAATGGTCTGCATTGTAGCATTCTGTACAAGATCAATTTCTAAAATGTATTCCAATATAGGGGAAATATATACCATATACTCTTGGGGGAAACAATCTCCGAATTTGTAAAGTTACACTGTAATACTTTGTCTGGATCATTTTTAATGCATAGTCATTTTTAGCTATGTAATGACCCATGAAATTTGACTACATTCTCATAGATTAAGGTACATTCAACTCCTAAATCTATTTGTGCCAACACACTTGCTGCTGGTTAATAGAGGACCAGTAGATGCTTAATTTTACATGTACAATACAATTCCTGGGGTTCCCAGCTATTGTTCACATCAGGGATATTGACAGCCCTACTATGGTAGATGGAAAGTGGCTTGTCAAGGCTCTTCTGCAGAAGTTGGGGAGTTAAGGGTCCTGATTGGCATTTTTTTCTAACTTCTTTTCTCCCTCAGAAGCCTAGGAGCTTAGAAGCTCACTTTGATAAATCTCTGGTGTTTCAGCAGCTTGTGCCATAATTTTACTAGGACTGCATTTGGTTGTCTATCTATAGCCTCTATCTCTGTGCCTGCAGCAATGGCTTCTGCTCACCTCTGCCTGTGGGATAACTGATTAGGGCCATCATGCTCCTATGGAGCCTTTTCAATGGCCCTCACTCCTGCCCCCTTTTCCCACAGACTTTCTGACTTTCTGAGGCCAGCTGTTGCCTGAGCAGCAAAGCAAATTGGCTGTTCAGCTATAGCAGACTTAGGATAGAGACAAGAGGCCTGTAGTAGTGGTTAAGGTCATTATGCAATCCTTTCCTTTCATTTCTGTAGTAAAATCTTCAGTGTCACAACCTATGAAAGCCACAGCATACATGGTATGTTTCATTCCCAACCCCCTTAAAATATCTTGCTCCTCCTCCATAGTTTTCCAGTAGGGGTTATTGTTTGGCATATCTTCTTTATTAGGCCATGCACCTTACACTGTTAACCAGCCATACCAATAAGGAGGTGGTTTCATATCAGCCGAGGTAAGATAAAAAGCATTGGTGTAGCAAAGGGTGGGTTGTAATAGATGTGAATTTGTTTATATTCACTCCAGAAAGCACTACCCCTCTGCTATTGTGTCCCATAATTTCAGAAGCCAATTGGTAGGGACTTCCTAGATTCTGTCTATATTTCTGCCCTCCATCACCTTCTTCAGCAGTGTTATACACCCTCATTGGAATTTGAATGTATAGTATCTGTTCAGGAGACTGGAGTTTCTGAACCTCGGGGGGTTGATCTTGTGATGTGTTCCATTTCTTTTTTATTATGGGGAGCACTTTTCAGGGCTCTTTATCAACCTCCACCTCCCATTCCTCCTCCTCTTCCTCTTCTGAGGAGAAGTCTATAGGATCTCACACTTTGTAGTTCCATCCTAGTGTAATTAGTATTCTTTGGACTCAAACTCAGGGTAATTTGCTACCATGGACTCAAGCATATCTACAAGTTAATTTTCTAATTTGCTATCCACATGACACAGGTGTTCAGTCAAGGCATCTTTTATGTCCACTTAAGAGAGTTGTGTGTATTTCTAATTTTAACTCTCCCTCTGGATGGTGTGCTGCTGCTTTTGCCACCTGTTCTGCCTCTGTGGCCACCATATGTAAGGATCTTAAATGGGTCCAGGTTATGACTGCCAATACTTGGCATTCTTTATTCTTTTTGGTAAAATTTATTTGTTCTTCCATTTGTTGCAAGAATTTAACACCTCTTCAAGAGCTCCCAGAGCATCCTGATACTCTTGCATCACTCCCCATTCATCCAGGAGAGTAGCTACCCCTTAGCACATGGATGTTATAGGCTAATTTGGAATTTCTTCCATGATTTTTCCTTCTCATGCCTGCTATGGTCAGTGGCTCTTGTTCCAATGCAGCTCTTGAAGGCTTATGTTGGCACATCCCCAAGAGCAAAGAACGTGCTAGGTACAAATTCAGACATGAGTTTTAATATGACTTATGAATAGATAAAGTTTCAGTTTGTGGCCATACAGAAAAAAAGTAGTAGTGCACCAAAAAGGCAAGAGTATAATTGGCAACTTATGAGGGTTTAGTGCAAGGACATTCTATGGGGTATGAGAACAGAGTTTCAGCAAGGTCTCATGACATAAAAGTTTGGATATTTGTTATTGACACTGATCAGAGGAAAGGAATTTTAGTGCTTTACAAACAAAGTAGTTTATGATACCATCTGTACATTTTTTTCCTCTTTGAGGTGGACTGTTGATGTTTAACTTCTGTCCCAGTCATGAAGGTGGCTAAATGCAACAACTTACTCTCAATGTGGAGGAAGAGCCTAGGCTCTTGTCCTCCACACACAGGACAATAACAGACAAACAACAATGACTTTATTCAAAGCTATATGCAAAGAGGGGGAAAGATAGAGACCAGAAGGCCATTTGAAAGGGGGAGAGAAGGGGTGAGAGAGAAAGAGGAAGGCTAACACAGTAGGAGGGAGACAGAAGAGACAGAGGGCTTAACTTTCCTGAAATGAAACAAAAAGTGTTTTTTAAAGGATTGGAATGAGCTCATGGAAGAGAACTGGAGGGGGAGGTTAAGCAGTGGTTTGATTCATTTACATGAAATTATGTCCTGAGATTTCTGTTGAGGCCAGACAATATATTCTGGATTTTGAAAAGGCCAACATGAGGGAGACCAGGGACTTAAAGGAAAATCTGGTCTAAAATCCAGTTAAGTTAGGAAGAAATTAAAACTTGAAAAGTAATGCTATATTCCAGGATCACAGGGTTCAGGTGACGTTCCATGACATCTCTAACTACTAAGAAGCAGCCTAAAGTAGTCATTTTATAAAATATCAAGCTTTGCTGACCAGGCTTTCTTGAGTCTCACAAAACCGATTCTCTTTTTGGAAGGAACTTACACTACCCCCTGAGTGTACTCCATGGAGCATTATGGGTTCTTTATTGCTCATGTCTCTACCTCTGGAAAAATGTTTATGTAATTGTACAAAATGATGGTAGTCAGTTTGTAGAGTGGTGAATGAAATTTTCTTGTGTTTCTTCTGGATCATCCTACCACTTGCAAAGATATTTGTTGGGGAATTATGTAAGGGTTTCAACTCAGTATATTTAAGTCTTTACAATGGTGATTTTACATAATTCCCTTCTCAGAAAACAATAGCAGTTAAGAAGCTACCTTCCCCTTTTCTTTTTTTTTGTAGTCATTGAAAGCTTAATTTAAAAAAAAACACTTTTTCCCCTACTGCTTTCCATTCTTCATGACTCTCATAGAATTAACAGATGACTCCGTTGTTTACCTGTGTCCATAAAACCCTTGGACCTCTTTTCATTTCTTTGAGACATCCCTAATTAATGGACTTTTTTTCAGAATTGCCCAGGTGAAATCTTCTCCTTAGTTGTCCATAGCATTTCATCCTGCACATTTCTATGATTATAAATATACCCATTGTTTCCAATTATTGTCTATTACAAATAAAACTACAATGGAAATTCTTACAAACTTGGGGTTAGGAAATGCAGGGCATATTCCTAGATGCAGAATGAATGGGTTTAAAGAGCGCAAGCAGTTCTCAATTTTAGGGAATATGTTTCTTTTCACAAAATAACACACACAATGCTAGTGTATATTTTTATTTAAAATATTGATCTTTCTTTTAAGAGCTCTTAAATACTATTTCCAGGTAAAATCTAAGATTTCCTAGTAATGTGCTCATTATCCACACCTTTTCTGCTCTG
Source organism: Myrmecophaga tridactyla (assembly GCA_004026745.1). Classification (NCBI taxonomy): domain Eukaryota; kingdom Metazoa; phylum Chordata; class Mammalia; order Pilosa; family Myrmecophagidae; genus Myrmecophaga; species Myrmecophaga tridactyla. The sequence continues at coordinate 9,299 of PVIY010033199.1, read as the reverse complement.
TATATCACCAAAATTTTTAATACTTCACTGTTTAAAATGTGAATATCTGTATAATTATTCTTTGATTTTATTTCCTTAAGAATGAGTGAAGATACTTGCAATGTTTATAGGTAATTTGTTGGTGAATTATTTGTTTTCCTGTGACCTACCTCTTGAAGTCATTACCTATTTGCTTGATAGCTTTTGTTAGTTGCTCAAAAAGCACTTAGATTTTCAATTGCCATCTGGAATTTTTCTAGTAGTGTAATTATTCTTCAGACTTTGTTAGTGTGTTTCTTTGAATGTAGGGTTTTAAAATACTTTTTATTATAAACAACAAACATGCAAACAGTCTTGACATACAAACATTCTTGACATGGTTAGAATCAATGGCTCAAATATTATCACATAGTTGTGTATTCCTCATATTGATCTTTTTTAACTTTTGCATCTTTCCAGCAAAATAAATAAAAAGAAAAAACTTACATGTCATAGCTCTTACCCCTCCTTCTCATTGACCACTGGTATTTCAATCTACTCAATTTATTTTAACCTTTTTTCCCCTATTATTTGTTTATTTCTTATCCTTTGTTTTTTCTCATTTGTCAATACCATAGATAAAAGGACCATCAGACACAAGATTTTCACAATCATGCAGTCACATTACCACAGATATACATTATACAATCATCTTTGAGAAACATGTCTACTGGAACACAGCTCTATAATTTCAGGTGCTTGCCTCAAACCACTCTAATATACCATAAACTAAAAAGGGGATATTTATATAATGTGTAAAAATAACCTCCAGGATAACATCTTGACTGTTTGAAATCTTTCAGCCACTGACACTTTATTTTGTATCATTTCTCTCTTCCCCCTTTTGGTCAAGAAGATTTTCTCACTGTCTTGATGCTGAGTCCCAGCTCATCATAGGATTTCTGTCCCACATTCCCAGGTAAGTTTACACCCCTGAGAATCATGTCCCTCATACAGGGGGCAGAGCAGTGAGTTTGCTTGCTCTGTTAGCAAGAGAGGCCAAATCTGAGCAACAAAAGAGGTTCTCTGAGGGTAACTGTTAGGCTTAATTTTAGGTAGGCTTAGCTTACCCTTTGCACAGAAAAGTTTCATAGGGGCAAGCCCCAATATTGAGGGCTTGACCTATTGATTTGGTTGTCCCCATTGCTTCTAAGTATGTCAGGAATTCTCCAAATGGGGAAGTTGAATTCCCCCCCTCTCTCCCCATTCCCCCAAGGGGACTTTGAATGCTGTTGTTTTTAAATTTGCTATCAAATTTATTCACATTCTGCTTCATAGACTCTGAGAATCTCAGTTTTCCTGCTGAGGTATATAAAAAAACAATATGATCAGAATTTTTTTAAAGAAACTACCATGTTTTGTTTTAGTACATGTGTGGAATCACAGCGATTTTTCTGCACCATGCTAAAATGTTAAAATAGGTTAGACAATTAAAATTAAGTATTAGAATGTGAAGATAGGTCAAACACAATAAATTATTTTTTATGTCAATGATTTTCTATTCCAATCATTGTTTAAGTATCACCTCCGTGTTGACCATAACAGTTTTGTCAAGTCTTTTATTCCTTTGCATGATTCTTTTTCTGCTATTAACAATTTGATTTATATTTTGTCTCCAGTCAACTTTCTTTTCTCTTTTTTTATCCTCTACTGATACTACAGTCCAATATGTTTGACTTTTTTTCTACATCTAGAGCTTCTTTTTCTATTAATATTATCTTTAACATACCCACTCAAAAAAAAGGTAAAATCATGACTGACACAGATATAAAAAGGGACACATGTTAAATAATGTATTTTACTCATGACAAAAAGGAGCCAGACATGTTACAACTCAAAATTAAATGAAAACAGCTTACATTTACATGTAGTAGAGGTATAATGAGATATCTTGCAAATGGGACAAGCTGTTTTTTCCTCTATGGGGAAGGAGGGGAATTAAATCTCTACCAGACAGGACCAAATTTGTCTTTCCATTAATTACCAACTGTTTTAGTTTGGTGGTTGCCAAGATGCTATATATCAGAAATGGAATGCTTCTAAAAATGGGGAATTTATTAAGTTGCAAGTTCACAATTTTAAGGTTGTGAAAATGTTCAATTAAGGCACCATGAGAGATTACCTTCACTAAAAAGTAGCTAATGAAGTTCAGGATTTCACTTTCAGCTGGGAGGGCAAATGGTGAAGCCTGCTAGTTTTTTTTCTCCTGGTTTCTTGTTTCATAAAACTCCACTGGGGACATTTTTCTTCTTCACCTCCAAAGATCTCTGGCTACATGGACTTTGTTGGTTCTGAGTACTCTGTCAGTTCTGGTGGCACTAAAACTTTTTCCAAAATGGTTCCCTCTTAAAGGGCTCCAGTAGATAACCCCACCTTGAAAGTGTGAAAAAACATCTCCATGCAAGCCATATAATCAAAAGTTATGGTCCAATATTGGGTGGGCTACATGTCCATGGAAACAATAAAATAAATTCCCATCCAGCAATATTGAATGAGGATTAAAGAACTCAAATTTTCTGGGGTACACAACAGATATCATCACATCTATAAACTACAAAGAAGATCAAAATAGCTCAAGCCAAAGATAAGGGTTCAAATCCAATAAGCAGAAAGTTATGCTATAGATGATGCATAATTTTTCATTGAAGCATTTTTTTCTGTATAACTAATAACAGTTTGCCTTTTTGGATCATGTAAGGGTAAATAAAAATCAAGCTATATACAAATTTCCCCTGTAGAAATAAAGAAGACCCACTTGGCTTTCCCCTCTTAGAATATTTTTTAAACTTTTTAAAAATCCTTTCTTGCCCTTTTGAGATATGTGAATTTTATATCCTTTCCCACCCTTTTGAAATAAATGAAAATCACTTCAAAAGCTAAATAAGGTCTTTGCAAGTTTTACAACCCAGGAACTTCTTGACCTCAATGAGTTTGAAATGTAAAACCTGAAGAAAGTTAGCACACTTATCTCTCCCTTTTCAATGAGAGTTTAATTTGTTTATCTGGCTTCAATTTGTAATTAGCTATCTGTCTTGGACATATGAGAAATTTTATTATTCCTTTGGGTAGAAACAATTAGCAAACACTGAACCCACCCTTATTCAAGCAGTGTGTGAATTTAGGAAGAATATTGGTGAATGAATAGTGTTGCCAAGGCAAGTTTTACTTGAGGTCTAGTTATTGTTTATCCTGAGAACATGGATGTGATGGTTCCCATCTTCTTGGCTATCTAAAAGTATAAAATTTCTTTCTATGCAATTTCATTAGTAGATTGCTATGATTTTTCTTTCTTTTCTACTTTGTGAACAGGTTTTTGGGGTTGGGAAGAGATTTTGTTTTAACTATATTTCCTGAAATGTGCTTCATATGTAGCAGTTATGCTAAGAAGTTTACCTATATTTAGTAACTGAGTTATCCAGAAACATAACAAGGTAGATAATGTTATCACACCTATTTTTAAAAATTAGTAATTTAAGGTAGAAGTTTTTCAAATTTTTCCATTGTCAGTCAGTCTAACCTGAGGGCTTGGGCATAATAATAATCAGCCAAACCTAGTCACGTGTCTCCTTGTGGTTAGAATGAAGGATTCTGTGAATGGAAGTGCATTCCAAACCACACGGAATCTCCAAATAAAAGACTTCTGTGCAGACAAAACTGAACCAACCACTTCCTCAGACTGTGTGGTCATTTAGCAAAGACAGACACCTGGAATAAAGAAGTCTGGAGCTTTTCTCAGTTTAATGTCCTGGAATTTTCTTTCAAGGGGAGAGATAAAGAGTTTTTATATCCAGTCACTGGAGGAGTGGGAATTTGCTGATATTCTTATGATAGCATCCCCAACGCTAAAATTTTACTTATATGGCTTACATTAAGCTCTAAGCAGGTTTTACCCTAGTATAATGTTGTAGCCTCCTGAATAAAAAAGAATTATAGTATTTCTCCACTTAGGCTAGGGTTGGGTTTCTTCAGGAGAATAATGCTCCCTCCTCCCACCAACACTCCCCACTGAATCACCTAAATATTGGTAACCTTCAATATATAGAAATTTATAAATGTGAATAGGTAATGAAAGGAAAGATAGAGGATAAAAACTCAGACAGTATAATTTAAGAATGCCTAGAGTAGACAATGATGGTGATTAAATGTATAAATAAAAATGAATCTTTGCATGAGGGAGAATAAATGTATGTAAAAATTATAGGGTGTTGAAAATAGATGGTATACAGAAAAAAGTACAATCAAGGCAAGCTAGGGTCTAAAGCCAACTCTAACATTGCAATAAACTTCCACTGAATGTAACAAAGGATTTATGCCCAAAATAAGTGTCAACAGGTGGGGAGCATAAGGAAACTTTATGGATTCTTTTTGGAAGAAAAGAAAATATCTTCATTAAATTATGGTGACAAAGGTATGTCTATAAATTTAGGTTGGATTATATGGTGTGTGAATAAAACTGTTTAAAAACGAACAGAGAGAGACAACTGTTAGAAAAAATGTGGAAAAAGAGATATACCTATTCAGAAATGGTAGGGAAACTGAAAGGTGCAGCCCCTTGGAGGGCAGTGTGGCAGTTCCAAAGGAGGCTATGAGCCAGGTTTTCCTATGATCCTGAAATCCTGTTCCTCAGTATATAACTGAAGGCACTGAGTATGGGGACATGAATGGACATTTGCACACAGGTGTTTATGATGGCAGTGTTCTGGATCCACAATGGATGGTGGCGGCCTAAAGGTACAATGACTGAGGAATGGAAGGGAGAACTGAGGTGTACACATAAAATGGACTACTGAGTGGCCATAAGAAGGAACGGAGTTGTGAGCAACTATGTGTATGAAACTTAAGGACTATATGTTGAATATAATGTCAGGAACAAAAAAGAAAAATATTAACATGCCTCAGTAATATGGACTAGCTATAATATAAAAACTCAGTGAACTGATGTCAAGAACATGGGTTATCAGATTGGGGCTTATGGTATAGGCTTATAACCAAATTCTTTTTAATTTTTTAATACAGCCTAAAATTTGTTCTTTTAAAAGAATTTTTGTAATTAGTAACCAGCTATGACCATTTTATTAATATAAACACAGGAGCACAATAATTAATAACCAGACTGAGTATGCTAGTTAATAAACAGGCATTAACTGCTTAAAACAGACATTAACTCCTACTATAACCAGGTAACACATTGGCTAGCATTTAAACAGGCTTATTTAACTTTATTAAATATTAAGAAATTTTTGGATTACTTATCTTTTAGCAGTATAATTAACAGACAAATATAGACTAGGGCCTTAAATCCTGTATAGAACACATAGTAAATACATTAACAATTAAAAAGACAATAAAGCACTTATCACACCAACTTAATAATTAACCACTACTTTGTTAGGCTTTGACTGGGATTGTTTAGCAGGATCAAATAAGGAGAAGTGACTGAAGGATGCCTCTATAGGGGGAGGGGCAAAGCTTAGAAGGTTTTTCATGAAGGAGGTGAAGTGATAGAGGATAGAGTGGCACAGAGGAAGGCCAAAATTTTAATAAATATGTCAAGTTTGAGAGTAAGGAGCAGGGAGCATTAGACCATGTGCTAATTGGGAGTGCCATCTTGTGGCCAATGTTTTGTTGTTCTAAAGGATATTGCAGCCAAATTGTATTGCAGAAATTTTAATTAAAATGGAGGGGACAGTTTGCTATGAGCTAGGGATTTTGCTTGCAGGATGGTTACAGAGGTCTGCTCATGGAGATTTACATTTAACAGCCCCCTTCAAGGCTAACAGTTACCAGCTCCATTGGAAGCTAATGGAAAGGCTTAGCTTCAAGTGAGACTAACTTACCCAGATCAAAGATCCTTCATGACAACAAAGTAGGCATCCCCAGTTTGTCTTTGGGGACCAGGAAGTGTTTGCAGTCTTTCATTCAAGGTGCCCCCTGAATTACTTTGACTGCTGCACAGAGAAATGCTCTTGAAGCTGGAGAGTTTTGACTGAGCACTCAGATTTTTCAGGCCAATAAAAAACACTTGGGGAGCTGACTGGGGTGCCACACTAAAGTGGTCCCAAATGCCATGGGGTGGCCATGCATGGGACACAAATCTCTCAAGGGGCTCTGAAATGGCTCCCACCTGGAAAACCAGTGAAAGGAAAGAGAAAATGGCTCTGGATCTTTGTTCTGGTAGCTGCTTTTAAGGTACAGTGATGTTGGGGGGAGAGAGCCTATTAGGTAGTGTGTCATCCCTTGATTGGATGGGGGCTTGTTAACTTACGATTTGATTGATTGCTGCAGTTCTGACACACTGTTACTGACACACTGCTCTGTTTCTCAAACGCCAGGTTCTGCAAAAGAAGCTGAGGGAAAAAAGCTGAGAGAAAGAAACTGAGAGGCCTCCAGGATATGGTGTCCATTTTATATGTAAAGTTACTTTTCTGAGACCTGACAATAGAGTCTTACTGACTCTTTACCTTCAGTGGCTGACACTCAGTAAATTTGATTGATGTTAGGTATGCCTAATTGCTGGTTCAAAGCATCTAGAAGACAGAGAATGACTTACATGTGGGAGGAAGGGAGGTTGGTCTCTAAGCACACAAGAGAGAAAGGGGAGCAGGGCAAACTGTGGAAATTGACATTAGTAGTATAAGGAATACTTTCTATTCTGTAATGGAAGGAAAGAATTAGCCCTTGGCTACAGACACAAACAACAAAACCCATCATCAAAGGAGGACTTTTGCCTCAGTATTTTAAAGTGCTGTACTTAGATTATTTTATTGAACCTCAAAATAAACTTATGAAGGACATAGAACTAATGGCCAACACTGACATCACCTGCCAGAGTCCAATTCCAACCATAAGTGAGTGATTATTTGCTCTTCTGCTGCCATCAATTTTTACATTCACTGCTAATGCCAGTAGAATAGAAAGCAAAGGACAACTAATTTTTTAAGGAAAGCTGTTTGATTTTATTTTCAAGACAAAGTTGAGAACTACTAATAATAAGCACCTATCATAATATATTAACTGTTAACTCATCGTTCATGTACCTCTTATTTGTAGTGTGTTGTACCTCATAATCACAGATACTATTATGGCTGTGACAAGCAACAAACAGAAATGGATTAATACTCATTCTCACATACTTATAATTACCCTCATTAAATGAGGCATTCTTTAAGATCAGGAATCTAAACACAAAGACACCTTGAACCTATTAAAATAGTATTGCTTTGATTCAAGCTTTAAATACTGGGTTTGGGGGCTAAAGTAATCTGAATTATCCCATCAAATATACCAAGAGCCATGATACCTATTTAAGGATGGGGTTCCTTGACTACTTATTCAATAAGAAAAGAATGGGCTAAAGAATGTTCCATTTCCTCTTGGAGGCAGTAGACTGTTTGGAAAATACATCTAGACCAGAAAACAAAAGAGCAGTGTTCCAGTAGAGAATCCTCTAATTTATTGTTTTTATATCTTTAAAGGTAGGAAATTATTTTTACCCTCACTTTTTCCATCTCTGTAAAGAATGCTTCTATTGGGCAGAATCTTAACAGATGACCCAGTGAAAACAGGATTAATTAAAAGAAGTACAATGGTTACTTGAATCTCAAAAAGGCTCATGCCCAGGTGGCTGTTGTTGCAGGCAGACCCTAAAGTGATCCTCATGCATCTTGGCTCTTGATGTTCATACTTTTCTGTGCTCCTCTGGTGTTGACAATGCAGGTGAGACCTATGGCATTATTCATGGTTTGCGATAAAAGAGGTGTCCTAAAGGTACATTGACTGAAAAATGGAAGGGAGAACTGTGTGGTATACATATTTGGAATATTGAGTAGATGCAGGAAGGAATGAAGTCATGAAGTATGGAACTAGGTGAATGAACCTTGAGGACATTATGTTGAGTGAAATAAACCAGAAAGGAAGGTACAAATATTTTATGGTCTCACTAATATAAACTAATTATAATTAGGAAACCCTGATATTTGAATTCAAGTGCATAGGTCCTCAGGGGATAGAAAGTGGACATATATTGGGCAATTAGTGATTAAGCAGTACAGAATACTCAATAAGAATCATTGTAAAGGTTCCCAGATATTAAAATTGTTATTTTAATATCTGGGAACCTTTTAATTGTTATTTCTAAATTCTGAGATGCCACGCTTTTGGCATATAACCTGGTAGTTCTCAAGAACTTTGGGTATCTATGAATCAAAGGTATACCTTAGATTCAGATTTAGAGCTCTGTAGCTCTGAGAGTCAGTATTACTGCATGGAGGAGTTGTTAAAGAGACTGAAAAGTGATCAGACATCAGTTAGAGATAGGAATGAAATGGACCTTGTTAGAACCAAGGTAAAACAGAACAGAGATAAAAGGTGATATTGTCTGAATTGTAAAATCTCAACTTGAGTGTGAGATCAAAGGAACCGATATTTATTTGGTCTCAAACTAAAATTCTCCTTAGTACACTGTCTAAATTAACCCATCTGGTCAGCTTATTTAAGCCACTTATGGAACCTAGAATAGAGAATGAGATTTGTTTTCTGTACATGTTTATGTAATACCCAAATGTATTCCAAAGCATTTTGTGTAGAAATTTTTTATTTTTTATTAATTTTAAAAAAACAACAACAAATGAACAAAAGCATTCTTAACATATGATCATTCCATTCTACATATATAATCAGTAATTCACAATATCATCACATAGTGGCATATTCATTATCATGATCATTTCTTAGAACATTAGCAACAATTCAGAAAAAGAAAAATAAGAAGACAACAGAAAAAGAAGTCAAAAACAGAAAAAAAGATTATACATACCATACCCCTTACCGCTCCCTTTCATTGAACACTAGCATTTCAAACTAAGTTTATTTTAACATTTAATCCCCCTATTATTTATTTTTATTCCATATGTTCTACTCCTCTGTTAACAAGGTAGATAAAAGGAGCATCAGACACAAGGTTTTCACAATCACACAGTCACACTGTGAAAGCTATATCATTATACAAGAATCATCAAGAAATATGGCTACTGGACCACAGCTCTACATTTTCAGCCAATTCGCTCCAGCCTCTCCATTACTTCTTGAATAACAAGGTGATATCTACTTAATGCATAAGAATAACCTTTAGGATAACCTCTCAACTCTATTTGGAATCTCTCATCCATTGACACTTTGTCTCATTTTACTCTTCCCCATTTTGTTCGAGAAGGTTTTCTCAATCCCTTGATGCTGGGTCTCAGCTCATTCTAGGATCTCTGTCCTATGATTCCAGAAGTTCC
>PVIY010033198.1:0-28286 GCA_004026745.1 Myrmecophaga tridactyla | reverse complement strand
AAGAAACATGGCTACTGGAACACAGCTCTACATTATCAGGCAGTTCCCTCCAGCCTCTCTGCTACATCTTGAGCAACAAGGTGATATCTACTTAATGCGTAAGAATAACCTCCAGGATAACCTCTCGACTCTGTTTGGAATCTCTCCGCCATTGACACTTAGTCTCATTTCACTCTTCCCCCTTTGGTCGAGAAGGTTCAGAAGTTGAAGTTTTAAAATATGGATCATATCATCCTTTACCCTGTGTTCTGATTTACCTTAGTACTATCCAGATCAGCTTCACTCATATCCCTAGTCAAAGTCTGATTATTTTTCACCTTTTTAAACAATTGCTGTATGGGGTAATGCTGATGTTCATAGTTTTAGAACTCTAACTTTGAGTTTCAGGTGTTATATAAATCAAAGTTTCAGGGAATGACCAGATTATACACAAATAGCTCAGTATCTCAGAATTTAGAAATAGCAGTTACAATTCCAGAATAGATGTGACTGCTGCAAGAGCTTACAATCTAGGACCCTCTACAATAGGCCCCAACCTGATCATCCATGTTCTCAACTTCAGTTATCCGAGTTTGTATATTATAGTTAGCCCATATGTGAGAGGCATGATAATATTTGGCTTTTTGTTTCTGACATTTCATTCAACATACTGTCCTCAAGGTGCATTCACTTAGTTGCAGACCTCACAAGCATTCATCCTATTGTGATCATTTTTACTCTTCAGAGCTAACAGGGCAGGCCATAAAGGCAATCACGTTATAAAATATGTTATCATGCCTGTTTGCCCAAACTGTGATCCCCCATATGAAACAGAGAATTTGATATCAGCTGTCTGACTATGTGAGTGTGGCACTCTGCCCTTCAGACTCTTAGTCTTATTTTAGTTAAAGATCTTCATAGGCTGTTTTCTGAAGTCCTAATATTTCAAATTTAGCTGTGGGTCAATCTATATGCAGAAAGTAGCCATTTCTAATTCTGGTAATTTAAAAATTTAGGGCTTTTTATTTCCTTGAACATTGCATTAATTTATTTAAGATTGCTTTCATGAAAAATAATAGGTAATTTCAGGTTCATCACCCACTAACACAATATTTAGTGGGTGATGAACCTATAATAAAAATCTAAGTCTTGATAGTTTAATTGTGTTCTATTCCATTTAGTTATTAATCTCTTCTATATATTGGAAACTGTGGAGACATAAAGTAAGCCTTGCTCAAATAGCTTATATTATATTGACAGTATAACAGCACAAGTAGAAAGTGATATTCCATTAGATGTGTAAAGAAGTGCTATAATATTTCAAAGGTGAGAGATCACATCTGACTTCTTAAAGAAGGTAACTGTCAAGATAGACTTTGAAAGATTGGATTTTGACAAATGGAAATAGCAGGGCATATACAAATGAGCATTTCACATGTAGAAAACAACAAGAGCAAAGGTTTAGGGGCAGGGAAATCAGAGATGTATTCTACGAATGGATCCCCTGGAACTCTGTGACAGAATGCCCTTAGTTTTCTCTACATAAGTAGAAGACAGGTGGGGTCTATAGTTAAGTTTTCAAAATCTTACGTATAGATGAATAAAACAGACTGTGGGAAAAGCATTATAATATCCAAATCAGGAGACCTAGGTTCTCATTCAACTAATTCAACTCTAGTAGTTGAAAGATGAAACCATGCTGAGTTTCTGTGTCTTCAGCCATTCAGTAAGAGTGAATCTGATGTGGAATTCCTAAGGACAATCCAGTAGCAAAAATTCAGTGAAATGTATAGCATTACAAATTGATACTTATAGGTCAGAAGTTAAAATTTATGCCATTGTCTAATGAATATACTTTTTCTTATAAGCTGTCTGCTTTTGTAAGGTAGATACTTTTTAAAACCCATTTTAATAATAGCAGTTGTTTTATTACTAATATAATTTCAAGCCATACAAATTAGTGCCATTCAAGTGTGATATCACAAATTAAGCCAAAACATTTCCAAAATTATTTTTTCAACAAACAGGTATTGAACTCCTAGAAAAGGGAAAAAAAAATGGAAAAGAAACACTCTTGCCCTCAAGGAAATCTGCTTAGGGAGAAAAGGAGAAAACATAAATAACTAATCACAATGTACATGTTTCCTACAAACAATCAGGTCTTACAGGTGGGATGGAAAATCTCCACCAGATGATGTGGAAATTAGAAAGAAAATGGCACAAGTTGAAGTGAGCGTAGCCAGGAGGAGGCCAGTTGGCTGTTTCCTGAGAGATCTGACAGGGCATTCTAACCTTACCTCACTGATAAAATTTCAGGTCCCACCCCCTCACCTGCCCTGATATCTGCCCACCCCACCCCACCCACACACTCTGGTTTTTAATAGAGTTAAGAAGCAATGAAGAATGTCAGGGATTTCAGAATAGAGAATGATTTTGAAAAATTCCAGAGAAGAGAGATGCTCATTCTCCCTTAAGTTTTCCAGGCTGTATTTGGAGTCAGTCATCTGCTAATTCAGTCTCATATATTCCTACAAACTCCTTTTCTCTTTTATAGTACTGTTCATTCTACAGTAAAACAAGGAACTACATACATTCTCAAAATTGTGTGCCAGTGTCTCTTGCAAGAGTAATGCACTGTTAGTTGCGCGATTAAACACTTGAAAGCAACTTCCATTAATCTAGAGAATAGAGTGTTGATTAGAGTGCTGATTACATCACATGGTCTCAAATAACAAGGTTAAATACATGAAATGTTGTAAGTCCTTTTCTGGGCTCAGAAACATTTTCTACTCAAAGAATCTCAAATTTCAGAGTTGGAAGATCTTTTAAGGACAAGCAGTTCAGTTGGAAATCATCTATTGTCTTAAAACTTTTTCCTCAGTTGTAAGATAATAATTAAAACAAACAGTGATTGAATTACTTTGGCCCTTGACAAGTCCTTTTTATTTTATCATCATGAGAATGCTGTGAGTTAGGTATTGTTTTAGTTTCAGTTTGCGAGCTGCTGAAATGCAATATATAAGAACTGGAACGGTTTTTAAAAAGGGGAATTTAAGTTTACAGTTCTAAAGTCATGAAAATGTCCAAATTAAAGCAAGCCTATAAAAATGTCCAATTTAAGGCATCCAGGGAAAGATACTTTGGTTCAAGAAGGCCAATGACATTCAGGGTTTCTCTCTCAGTTAGAAAGGCACATGGTGACATCTGCTAGCTTTCTTTTCAGGTTTCCTCAATGGCTTACCTGGGGTCTCTCTGTTCTGGTGGCTCTAAAGCATTTTCCAAAATGATTCCCTTCTAAAGGCCTCCAGTAAGCAACTCCATATTGAATGTGTGGGTCATATCTCCATGGAAACAATAAAAAAGATTCCACCCAGCAATACTGAATGAGGATTAGCTTTTCTGGGATACATAATAGCTTCAAAGTGGCACAGGTACTAATATTATCTTAATCTTTAAAATGAAGAAACTGAGGATCAAAGACTTGTCCAGGGTTACACAATGAATGACAGCAAGTATTCAATCCAAGTCTAACAAGGAAGCCTCATTTCCCAACTTCTGGTAAAACTCTCTCCCATTAAAAGTTAAAAACACCGATTTTAAAAATTATTCTAGAAGAAATAGGACACCTAAAGAATTTATTTGATGACTCATCCTCTGACCTAGGACATTTTGCACCAGCTCTGTATTTAGCTCAGTTTTCCTACACAGGATGGGATGCTATGGATTTTATCATTGAAGAAATAAAGAACCCTGAAAGGCATCCACAGTTCTTTAACATGGTTTGAAATTTCATTTATTTATAAAAATCATGTGTGCAGGATTTAGATATAAAATCAGAGCACAATTTAGGGCTATTGTGATCATTTAAATTTAAAATAAAAAAGTTTATAAAGATGAAAACTTAACTATATTCCATATGTTGCCAAGAATGTTTGAAGAAGTATTTGTAGGAATGTTCTTAGAAAGTAAGATAGGAAAAAGTAGAGGCATGAATAACATGTGAGCAAAGTAGTCCAGACTGGAGACAGTGTAACAGAGAAGATGCCAGGAGCCTAGGATGACAATGTCTGATCTTTCCCATTTGGGAAGAGTGAAGTGCTAGCCTAAGACATCTCTGGACTTTGCACATGTGGTTACATCTACCCTGCTTATGTCCTCCTTACTTCCTTTGGTTCACTCTCCTATGTATCCTTCAAGTTTTGACTTAGCCATCAATTCCAGCACACCTTTCCTGAGCCCACAGTTGAAAATCATCCATGTTCCTTTTCTGCCTCCCACAGAACTGTGTATTTCCTCTATCACTCTGTATTGATGGTGTTCATGTACTTGTCTCAGGGTTTATCTACCCTTAAACCCAAGACTCTCTTGCTTATTCATATACCTCAGAATCTAAAGCAATGCTGGCACATAGCACACAGTAAATACTTTCACTGAATGAATGCAGTGAAGCTCAGGTATCAGCTAATGGCTGGAGAATTGCCTTTGCCAGGAGGAGCTTGTTGAGGGAACCCAGAGCAGATGGCTAAAGCCTGGCTTTTACAGTTTGTATTAATTGTCTATTACTGGTTAGCAGTTTAAATTACCAAGTCTTAGCAGTTTAAAACAACACAAATTTATCATCTCACATTTCTATAAGTTAGAAGCTTGACATGGGTCTCACCAGGATAAAATCTCAGTATTGACAAGGCCACATTCCTTCTAGAGGCCCTCAGGGAGAATCCATTTCCTTGTTCATTTAGGTTGTTGGCAGAATTTGGTTCCTTATGGTTGTATGACTGAGGTCCGCCTTTCTTTGCTGGCTGTCAGCTGAGGGTCATTCCTGATGTCTAGGAAATGACTAAATTCCTTGGTTCATGGATGCCTTCCTCCATCTTCAAACCAATAGATGAACCAAGTCACTCTCACATTTGGAATCTCTCTTACTTCTTCTCCCATTCCAGATAATCTGGCACAATACATTTATTTTAAAGTCAGATAATCAGCTATTTTAATTCCATGGGCAACCTTAATTCCCTTTTGCTATGTGAGTGAAACATATTCACTGGCCTAGCAGTGGTGTGAAGATCATGGGGGCCAAAATTCTATCTGCCACACTATGTTTGTACCTCAGAAATTCTTCTTTCATCACCTAGCAAGGATAAGGGAATGTAATTTCTGTGAGGGGAGACTTAATAACTTAATGGCTCTTCTGTAGCTTGCAGAGAAAGCATAAACATAATTGACTTTTTAAAGACAGCAGAAGACCACAGATGCAAAATGTAGAATAAGATTAATAGCTCACCTCCTCCACCAGAAAAGTGAATAAGCTGGGAAAAGACATTGCAATTGACTAGATTATAACCCTGGAATCAGATTGTACATTTAGAACTGCAAGAGAACTAGATTAAGGGGAGACTGTGAAGATTTCAGTCTTTGTAAGTGAAGAGGAGCATGTCCAAATTACAGCATCAACAATAGGCTACCTTCTTTGAGGAAAGGTTGCTGGCATCTGGGGTTCCTCTATTACATGGGGAGGCATATAGTGACATTTGCTGGTCCTTTTCTCTGAATTTTGGTTTCAAATGGCTCTTTCATCTCCTGTAGGTCCTTCTGGCTTTTTCTGGCGTGTTTTCTCTCTCTCTCTCTTAATTTCTCTGAGCTCAGCGCTCTTTGTGTCCTCTCATAAAGGACTGCACTAAAGATTAAGACACACTTTGAATTGGTGGGTCACATCTCCAAGAAAATAACCTAATTCAAAAGCCCAACCCACAATGGGTCTGTCCTAACAAGAATGGATAAAAATAATAGTCTTTTCTGGGGTACATAACAGTTTCAAACCAGCACAGGTAGCTTGTCTTTATGGAAAACATCAGTGGAGCATTGCTTTGAGAATCTCAGATTCAGAGTAATTCCCCTTGTTGAGCATTTGCTTTGTGTCAGACCTGGTGCTAGAACTTCAGAGTTGAATAAAATGCAATGCTTTTATCAAAGAATTTATATGTAATAATAGAAGGAGGTTTATACCTAACTTGTAGGTAATTGGAAGACAATCATTAATGCAAAATAAGAATTATCTGTAGGAGAGCTATACTAGCATGGATGGAATGCAGAGTTGGGTTGGGATGATCTAGGGTGGTTTTGTAGATCCTGGTTGGTCTCAAAGTTGGGCAAAAGCAATGAAATACACCAACAGTTATGAGCAGCTTAGGTGGAACAGAATATGTGCAGTTTGTTTGATATAGTTACTGAAGAATAAGTGAAAGTAAGAAACAGGCTGTGCCTTCAAGGATGAGAGAGAATGAGAGTTTACTTTTTTTTAAACATCTCCTAAATGTCAGACCATATGTTAAGCACTATGCTAAATAACAATATAGAGGAAGGGACCTAACTTAATACTCAATTACAATAAGGTATGATCAATATCACAACAGAAGTGAGCAGAAAGCCCAAAACTGCATAGAGGAGGGCACTTTCATTAGCTCTGCTGATTACAAAGGCACAGCAATGCCTTAGCTGAGAAATGAGATTAGTTTAAAGAGTTTTCCTGGAAGAGGAACTCTTTATGGCAGAGAACTGTAAGACTGAGTTGATAAAGATAATACTATAAAAGGTATTTGAGAAAGTAGCTTGACACAGTAAGCAAGACTGTACACATGGTGAAAATTTATTCCATCCTGGTAATTTATACCAAGATATTAAATATTTCAGGTGTATAATGCTATAAATATATTCTTTGTTTTGGGAGGAGATGATGTATCTTCTAGGGGAAGACATCTTTCACTTCATTACCATTCCTTCAGCTATTGGTTTTATTTTAGGCTCTCTGCTTAGGATTAATGTACTTAAGGAAAACACAGCCCAAAAGACCGAAAATTCGTCAGAGGTAATGAAATATCTATCAAGAAACATCTCATTGTATTATTTGAGAATTACTCTACCAGCATATATGCATGCATTGTGTATGGTTTCTTGTTAATATTTTAAAAATAAAAATGAACCTGTGAGAAGCAAAGACAACTTTAAGAAATCATTTTTTTTTTTTTTTTTTACATGGGCAGGCACTAGGAATCGAACCTGGGTCCTTGGGCACAGCAGGCAAGCATCCTTACCTGCTGAGCCACCATGGCCCGCCCAAGAAATCATTTTTTACCCATTTACATACCTAGGAATTTTTCCTCAGGAAATAACAGAAATGAAAAAATATATATGTCACAACGTCAACTATACCTTTCTAAGAACAAAAATGAAAAACTACAACAAAATAAACATCAATTTAATGGGAAATTATCTAGCCATTAAAAATAATATCCATATAAAATATTCATATAAAAAGAACTATTCAAAATAGCATTAATAGATAGCATATTGAGTAAAAAACAGGCTTTTGAACGTGACAATCCAGAGCTAAATTGCATTTACTGGCTTATGAACCTATGATCTTGGGTACAGTCCTTATCTTTATTAAACCTGTTTTCTCATTTGTAAAATAGGAATATCAATAGTGCTAATTCCATCTCATATGAGCAATTCTTTGGTAAACTGGAATTCACTTATTATAAAACTTTTATTGGAATACCTAATTAAAAAATGTCTGTGAAAGTTTACTCTCTGAAGTTTACTCTCAAAAATTGTCACCTTCTTTTCAACGTACTTTGCATTTTAGATTCAACTTTTGTGTCTCATCTTTGAAGTAACTAACAGAAGCCACTGTTGTGTTGTGAAGTGTTTTGCAGGACTTGACAACTATGCAATTTTCCTGATGAATAATACTTAAAAATTAAGAATTAAGACTAATCAATTGAGATAAGGTGATAATCATTTAGTGAAGTTTTGGCTCTCATTTTATTTTCCTGCATTGCATTCTTAGTTCATTGTCATAGGTCGTTATTCTTAAGAGGAGAGTCTAAGTGAAGGTTCATTAGGATTTCGAAGATGATTAAAAGAAATTGAATTATTAATAGAATATGAAAGGAAATACAAATCACACAAAAGAGGAAAGGAATGCCAAATCAGTGAAAGAATGTAAAGAGGACAGGTGAAATGTGATGATGAAAAGGAATAATAAATCTGAGTACAATTTTCATAGATGGCTATGATTCCAGATGATGAGATAGACTATGTATGAACAACATTTAATATACTCAGTAGTTTAATTTCAATTCAGCAATTTTGAACCTGTAAAATTTAGAAACACTGTTTGGCCCTCAGATAATATGACTCCAGTTTCTGGTTCACAGACTTGTCTTTGAAAGCAGTGATTAAAAATACATTACCCAAGCTTAGCACACTGCCACCATGCTTTTGTGATGGATGGCTGTGAGGGATATCACATTTGGCTAACTAGTTTATTTGTTCTTGCATCACTGGCAGCACTGGATGAGTATTACAAATGCCAGCAGTCTTTTTTTATTGCTTTTTTTATGAGCTTATTGGGAGATTTCTACTCTTTTACCTAGAGATGTTTTTTATTTATAATTGGTGCTATAAATTTGAAAGACTGCCATAGCAGATCCCAATCTGTTTCTACCCAGATAATTGGGGTTGGAAGATGATGTGTTTCTTAGTTGTAAGGCAGCGTTAAAATAATTTTAGTTACCCATTCACTTGATGCTTTTTTTTTTTTTTTGGCTAACTGAAGATTGGGCACAGTTACAGGTTTCAGTATTAGTGGGTTCCTATAGACAGTCAAGAGTCGTGTCTTCACATGACTCAATTTTCCTGGGGCTCACCATCATCAATCAACTCTGAATTTGTCACTACATAAAAAAATTAAATCTATAATTCTTGACCCATTGCTTTTATCATTGCCATAGCCAGGTGCAGCCATGCAGTGAGGTAGAGCGTGACTACTAAGGGAGTAGTTCTAAGTGTCTTTCAATAGGAAAATAAAGCTAGTGAAATAAAGTGTCAGAGAGAACAGGTCACTGGTAGTTCTTTTATTTATGTATTCAGTCATTGCCATTTTATCACTAGCTAAGCCACTTCTCTCCTCTGGTTTTTAGCTTGTGTGCCCTCTTCCTCGAAATACTCCCTCTCTACACGGATAATAATCAACTCCTTAACTGGATTTGAAATTTCTCTGTTTGAAATTTCTGCATATCTCTTGGGAGTATCTTTATCAGCAAATAAGCAACCTTCAACTTTCCAAAGATGCTATGGTGAGAAATCCAAACTCGATTTTCTTCTCATTGCACTATTTGGTTAACAGCATTAACTATGGAAAGAGAGTAAATGCTTGTAAGTGAAAAACGCAAGGGCTTCCCTCTTTCACTTCCCTCTAAATACAATGCACACAAATACAAAAGCATGTGAGAGCATTTAGCAATGGGTCTACCACAAAACAGGCACAATGTTACTTTCTTTCCTTTGTGTAGGAACACTAGGACAGCGTGTTGGGTACCATCGAACATCCCCTTAGGAAATTAGTGGGCAAAGCAAAAGGCCAGGAGAGAATAGCTCAGTCATTAGAAATATGAACTTTGGTGTCAGACCTGGTCTTGAATTCCAACTTCACTATTTAGCAGTTCTCTGTCCTTAGAAAAATTACTGAAACTCTGATTATCAGTTTCTTCATCTACAAAACAAGGAGAATACTATTTATCCCAAATCCCCTAAGGTTCAGGGGAGAGGAAGGGCTGTGTAATTGATAGAAAAGGCTGAGCGGAAGTATCCTTTCTCTCTCAGTTTAAGGGAGACTCAAAAGAGAAATAACCCATCATGCACATGCAAATGTCTGTGAATGTATCTGTGTGAATGCTTTGCCTCAAGATTGGAAATAGGAAGAATTGCGAGGATGGAAACAGAACTTTAAAAGGGAAGAATAGAAAAGGCATTGCTGAAGAAGCTTTTAGTTTGGAGTCATTTGAATCCTCTTTCATCCTGCCTGAGGATGACTTTATTCATCAATAAAAATGGGATAATCATGGTTTTCTAACAGGGGTGTTGTGAGAATTAACCCAAGATACTGTGTTTGAAAAGTTATTTTTTTAATCCCATGAAGCACTATACACATTTAACTTGTGATTTTTACACATAAGAAAATCTAGCTAATAGCCACAAGAGAGAAAAACAATATATAATTTCTACCTTTCATTTACGGATTTAATTCACTTATTGAGGCCTACCATTAGTCTGGTTTATGGATGTCAGAATTAATTCAGTACAGGAAAGTGTGGGCTAATTCTTACCTTCAAAGTGAAAATGTGACAAGTTACCACCTGAGCATTACAAGTAGTAACTCGGAATTTTTTTTTTACTTAAAACAAAGAAATAGTTTACTGTGTTTTTTAAAGGGCAAATAATTGTCTTGAATCATGTTTAAAGAATGTGGTTCTATTCATTGTTCTCCCTTTCTCTCAAGATAATCCTAAATACAAAAGATAATAATCAAATTCCTTCTACTTCCAACTAGAAAGGAAGAAATTTCACCATGAAATTGGAGGATAGAAAAACTTTCACAAAATAAGCCTGATCAGGACATTATTTTCCCAGAGTAAAATGGAATCTTTTCCTTGGTATTCTTAATAAAAAGTCTCCTATGTCCTAAAGGTTGATGGGGGAATGTCCACTGGAATGCCGCATGGAGCACTAGTTCACAATACTTAGAGTTAATATTTCCCAAAATTCACTAATATGATTTCCTACTTTTTTTTCTTTCTGCATATGTTGAGGCTTCAAGAACAAAATGCATACAACTGCTCTACTACTCTTACATAACAGATTTGGGTGGTGAACAAGAGAAAAAAAGAAGACGGGAAACCTAAGTAGAATCAGTGGTTATTTATATTAATGTGCCATTTAAAAAAATGGCTTGGACTTGTCTATAGCCTACCTTGTTTTGTTTCTTTATCCATTTCTATTTTTATATTACACTCATTCTTTCTCTGCTGGACTCAGCTTACTACTGGAATTTTAACATATTTAATTAAATATTTCAGATCAATATCTGTTTTGCTTTATTTTAATATTTGAAAGTTCAATCAGTATCTATAATTTGGGCCAGGATGCATATCTAATATCAAGAATACACACTTAGGATCTTAAGTTCATTACAGAAAGTTAACAAGTAGTCTTGCCATAGTAATCCTACCATAGTAAGAGTAAATAGGTAAATGACAGTAATCAAGTACGTGTTGCTTTAGTGGCTCACCTTAAACAAACATCAGTTTCTTCTGTCAAAGTTTTTTGCGTCTTAACAATAATGAAATTGTTCCACTCCTTTCCACTTCACTGATTAGCTCTCATTTCACATCAACAGCAGTTCTTTCCATTTAGATATCTCTGAATTTCAACACATCCTGTTTCTATGCAGGCAGTGTGGAGAAAGGAACTTGCACGTGGGTATGGGCAGAAAGAGAAAACTGAGGAAATAAAAGGCTTCCAGGAAACTAGAAATTTCTATGAAAATCCCCAGTGCATATCTTTTTAAAACAAACTGTAAACAATCTTTGTGATTCATCCAACCTGACCATCAGCTGTCACCCGTAAATCATCTAAGATGAGGAACTTGAAAATTTAAATAGTTCTAAAGGACATATGAATTGCCGTATTTTTAAATTTCTCTAGGTAAACCAGGAGACTTCCATGGCGATTGTTTCTGTTAGGTTTAGGGAAGGCTCAGAGACAAACTGATCACAGGTGAAGGAATGTATTCAGAAGCAATGGCGAGGTGAGGCTCTGAAGTCAGACTTTGGCCAGCCCATAGAGGAAAATGGACGATCTTTTGTATTTGAGAGACTAGGCGAGGTGATAAGTGGCACAGGAGTTTGGCAGGTGAAGGACAGGAAAGGACCTTGAACCCGTGGTCTGAGGGAGGGAGGGAACCTGTTTCAACAGAAGACCTTGAGCCGTCCGCCCAGGAGGGAGTGGAGATTGGGATGTGGAAGAAACGGTCTGTTTTGATATCACCCAGGTGTCGGTGGGCAATGGCTTCTATTATTTTTGCCCCTTGTTCTGGGTCCAATCCTATCATTCCAACAATTTCTAAATAGGCTTCACTTCCATGGCATTATGGTTTAGAGGAATAAGCACTAGAATTGGAGTCTGGACTCTAGACTTGACTTTGTCTGGTGACATTGTTTTGGGTAATTTTCTTTAATTTAAAGGCCTTATTCACTGATATTGCCTAAAATTTTTCATTAGAAGTTAGGGAACATTAAATCAGCAAGAATTTAGAAGTCCAAACATATCATCTAGAGAAAAGAACATGCATGCCCCTCTGGGCCCCTCATGAAGACATCAGTTTGTACTGCCCTATGGATTGGGAAGACAGAAAACATCACTGTGAGGTGTGGAGACACAAAGCAGATAAAGTTGATTGAGAGTGAGCATATTAATGAAAGGAGAAATGTAATATGGGTTATCCTGATGTCCTTATGCTGTCCCCTTTTTCTCAGGGCCACAGTTGGCTGAGAGGAGAAGAGGTTATTGAGTGATGGAAGGAAGACAAGTGCCTGAAGGTGTCAATAGGAAGCTAGGAGCAAGTCAGGGCCCTGATTCCTTCACTAAAGTTCAGGAGTGAGCATTATGGTTGAGACTGCACAGATGTGGTTAAATATGGAAACCTAGGAAATGTAAAAATACTCTGTCTTTACTCAAGTAATACATACTCATCGTTGAAAGTTAAAAAGTACAGATGACTTCAAAATAAGCTCACTCCAAATAAAGAGCAAGAAACATACTGTTAACATTTTTTATATCATTTACAGGCTTTTTATATGCAAATCTATAAATAGATCTATACTTAAAAAAAACTAGGCTTGTTCAAAAGTACAATCAATTTTACGTTTCATAGACATTGTATTATGTTGATGGGAGGCTTGTTTACTTTTTAAGATGTACAGTGCTGGTCTTTTAATATGGGAATCCCGGTGTCCTGCAAGTGAGCACTTTCTTAGTTGTGAAAAGTATTGGATTCTATTATCTGTGGGTTGTACTTGCCAGACATGTCTTAAATTGTGTTTTGCTGTTGTTGTTGTTGTTGATAAATTTTTTTAAATTTCTTATAGATCATTTTGAAAGGGTCAAGATAATGTTTTCTTTAGTATCCATTTAACACGATATTCATGTTAGTGGGACATTTAACTCGTCACCAAGCAAGACAGTATTTAAAATTATTTGTGGCCTGTATGTAGTTAATCCTAGAGATAAAGCATCATAATGCCATTTTTATTCATCATGTTAACCGGCTATGAAACACAGGCTTTTATCTGTAACAGGCAGGAAATTCCAAGATTCATATACAGATTGCCCATAAAGTCATGTTGTTTGTAAAGCTAATCTAATTAAAAGGATGTATAAATGTTCTTGAAAAAAAGGCTTATGTCTATATATTATTTTCTTACATTTAATTTTTTTAAACTTTTTATTTTGAAATCATTTCAAACTTACAAAGCATTGCAAAAATGATATCTCCCCACACATATAATTCCAACACACTCCCCACCCAGATACTCAAATCCACCAACTTTTCTACATACTGTTTTGGATCTTACTTTTTCCCCGTAACTATAAACATCTTTCTGTGCAAGTAAAAACACATCCACATCTATTTAAAGACCTCACTGGCATTCCTTTGCAGGCAGTTGAGAATTTAATTAATTAATCCCTATCGATAATATAACTTACTTCTTTTGTTTGTCTGTCTCTCCTCATACAGCATAAGCTCCAAAAGTTCAGGGTTCTCTCTCAGTTTTGTTCATTGATATATCTTAATTGCTCATAACAATGCCTGGCTCATAATAAACATTCAAAAACATTTGTTGAAAGAATGGAGGTGGGAAAGGAATGGGCCCAGAACTAGGGACAGATAAATCCAGATTCTGCAAGTTCTGAAGCTTATAAAATTTGGGAAGGCTATTAAGAAAAAAAAAAAGAACATAAAAATATATTACTTTTGGTCAACGGTGGCTCAGTGGCAGAGTTCTTGCCTGCCGTGCCGGAGACCTGGGTTCTTTTCCTGGTGCCTGCCTGTGAAAAAAAAAAAATTACTTTTGCAAATTTTACAAAAACACTTAACTATGTGAACAGATCGCTAGTCTGTCCCACAGTATGTGAAAGACCTTGAAGCTGATTTCATTATCATCAAGGTAATAAAAGTCAGAGTTTTGAGGATTACCACTTTTAATAGATGCTAAGAAGAGGAACCAGCAAAGGAGACTGAGAAGAACAGAAGGGTAAGAAGAAAGCCAAGACAGTGTTGTACTGCTGAAGCCAAGGAGAGCTTCAAAAGGGGAAAGACTGGTTATCCACCTGAACTGAAGCCCTCCCTTCTTCCTTCCTCTCTGATTGAAAACATAGTCACTTCTCTCCGGCTATAAACGCTTTTCTTTCTTTTAAAAAGTTGTTATGAAAATCAAAAGGGAACAAGTATAATAGCCTATATTAAAGTGCTTTAGAATCTGTAAAACACTGTGTACCTGATGAACATCAGGTAAAGCATCCACTGATCTATATGACTCAGAGATGCCTTCTCATATGGACAATAGCAAGAGATGAGTTATTGCCACATGGATCAGAGGTGGCCAATGGAATTCAGCAGCGGAAGCTGTTATACGTAAGCCATTCCACCAGCAAATTCTTCAGAATTTGCTATTTCTATTTCCTATATTTCATCAACAAGAGTTGTTCCTTATTCGCTGACTTTAGTTTCTCCCTCGACCTTAATGCTCCTGACCGCCGACGTTGTTTAGGAAGTCATCTCAAAATCTAATCATTTAACAGATAGGGACAAAAAATAGGAGCAGAGATGCAAAATCAAGAAGGAATTTAGAGTCATGGCCTAACCTCTATGAATAATGCCAGGAATGCTGAAGCTTTAAATGAGTTCAGACTTGAGAAAAAAAAATTAAAGGTCAGAGATAATGAAGACAAAAGTAATGGTGGTGTAATGTTTTACAGGTGAAAAAAAGTAGAACGATGACTTTTTGATTTGTCTGTTTTTCTTCTTTTCTATTTTTTTATAAAGGTCTGCAATGAAAAGCTCCAACACCTGAAAAGATAAAACAAGTACATGTAGGAAGACATTGAAATCCATCTGATAGGTGAGGAATGATAAGATCACTTACCTATTTTCAATGTTAAAGTGAAATATTTTCCAGAGCATTAAAAGGAATTGCAGATATGGGCAAAGGACTGCTGTCAGTAATCTTTGAAAAATTGCAGATAATGGGAGACAGGTGAAAGAAATTAAAATAGGCATGCCCTAATTTAAGAACAGAGAAAAGATTCTGTCTTGGAGAAACCACACACTGGGGAGGTTACTATAGATCCCCCACAGAACTCTCAAATAGGTTTGTTACCATAGAAAGGAATGGGAGGCTTCCCACTAAAACTGGCTGACTGGTCACATGCATCTAACTCTCTTCTCAAATCCTGTACAATGTGAGAAGACTTAAAATTATAAATAAACTTTGGAATATTTGGAAGGCAGCTTATTAATAGTCAACCAGAACCATGAGAAATTTCTGGAATATATTGATACTGAAATTTAACAGATATATCATACACACAAGTCCAGACCAGTGAAAGGGAATTTCCAAAATAAAAGTTGTCTCAGTAGAATTCTGGAAAAGCCTCACAATCAAAATAAGCAGTGATTGATTAGGAGAAGTGAGCTTTGAGTGGGGATCAGATAACTAATAAAGTGGTCCTCACATGTCTGAGGGTCCCCTGCCAATGTGTGCCACATTTTATCTGTAGTGAGAGGTTTTACACAAGAAACTCTCAAAATGGACATTGGGGCCAAAGAATGATGTCTTGTCATATGAAAAGAAGATCTGTGCGTCCTTAAAACAAACCATACTCATGTCTTAAGGAAAGCTCACCTTCTCTCTGCCACACACAACCACTTAAGCCAGAGCTGATTTAATCCAAACCTGAGCTCCTAGCCAGGTGAACAAGAATTCTTACTCTTTCCAGCTACCAAATAGTGTTCAAATTAGGCTTTTGCTTACAAGTATGAACAAACAACTAAGAACCAAGAAGACTGAAAGAGAAGCACCAAACTCAATAATCAGAACCAATTCCAGAGAAAATGCAATATAGGACACAAAATGAAACCTAAAACAAGCATATTTAATACCTTCAGAGGGATTCTAGGGAGTTCTGAACCTGTTAAAAAATAAAATAGAGAATGCCATATAGGAAGAGGTTTAAGATTATTCAAATATTTAAAAAAAGAAAAGAGGGGAAATAGAGATGCAATTATTACTCCAAGTCAGCATGAATGCAGGAAGTCCATGTCATGCTTCGATACACTCATTTCCTTGAGAGGTCATCAGACTGGTAGGTCGGGGAATGCCAGCAACACGATGTGTCTGGATTTCAGCAAGCCATTAAATAAATAGTTTCACGATATTCTAAAAACAAAGAAATATCCTACCTCTTACCAGAAATTGATAGTTAGGACAACAAGCTAATAGAAACTTGTATCATTTCATAGGAATTTCTGTTTGTCTTTTCCCTCTAGATGGTAAACTTCTTGAGAGAAGAGACCATTTTCTGGATTGCATTCATCCTATCCCACTGCCTAGCAGAGTATATGGCATCTGATTGGTTCTCAGTAAGTATATATTGAATGATAATTAAATTTGATAGAGTAACAAACTCTGGGTCTAAAAGTGTATATGAGATGAAAGCCATAACTGCCTTCTCAGTTTGTCCTGGAAAGTTATAGAGGTTTGAGCTGACTGCCCGCTAAATGTTGTCAACATTGTGACCTGGTTGACAAGAGAGCTAAAGACAAAAGGTTATGGTAATGGGCAAATGGTGCGAAAAACGCAGAGAGAGAAGAGCTGTGGCAGATAGTGTTTACTAAAGATGAACACAACAATTCCTCCTCTCCCACATGCTCTTTTTACGTGTGACTTTGACTTAACACACCTCCTATTGAGTGGTGGGGTTTATGTTTCCTCCTTTTGAATTTGAGTGGGCATGTTAACGTGGTGATGTGTACCACGTGACTTCCTAGGCTGGGTCATAAAACCTTATACATTTTCCACCTGATCTCTTGGGATATTGCTTTTGGAGCCCAGCCACCATGCTATGTGGCCCAGGATGCCACATTAATGGTTCTAGCTGAAGTCTCAATTAACAGAAAGCATTAACTTCTGGACTTGTAAGTGAACAACATTGACTACTTCTTTCAGATCAATCCAGCCTTAGTGATCAAGTCATCCGTGACCATCAAATTTCCCCAACTGAGGTTCCAGATGTGGAAAATAAACACATGTATTTTGTACCCTTTCAAAATTCCTGACCCATAGAATTCATGGAAAAGAACATCACAGCTGTTTTATGCCCCTAAAATTGGGGTGGTTTGTTACACGGCCATTGAGAACTAGAACAGTAGGAATATGGATATGCAAGTCATGACTCATTTACTCAAAGAACTATTAGGCTGTCACAATAAGAGTAGCTCATATTAGAATAGAAGTAGAATATTTATTATGATTGACCTGCTATTTGCTAGGGGCTTTTCTAGGTGCTGGGGATGCATCACTGTACAAAATAAAGTCCCTACTCAAAATCTTCTGACTTGGATATTTTGGTGTCACTCATTGTTCAGGCCTTAGGTTTTTTTGTTTTAACCATTAATGGTGTCCAGAATCCTATCTTCAGCTCTGACCTCTATCCTGAGTTCCTGATCTGCTCTTATGAGTGGGAAATATCATAGGCACCCCAAACTCTAGTTAATAGCACTAACACCTACCCAGTGTCCTAAGCTAGTGACTTGGGAGTCATCAGAGATTTCTTTCTATCCCCTCACCTTTCCCCACTTGAAAACCCTGCCTCCATGCAGTCACAAGGGCCATTGAGCCTATCTTCATGTCAACTGACTCCATTTCTCTTTTTGTCATCCCATGGCCACTGCTGCAGGTCATTTTTTTATAATTATACAATTATAACATTGTATAATTTATACATTATTGTATATATTGTATTATATGCAATATAGACAATATATTATTATATTGTATTGTATTATAATATAATAATACAATATATGTTGTATCACATACTATTGTATAATGTATCTATTGCATTATTGTATATATTATACAATTATTATAACAGTACATACATAGTTTACTATACAGTTATTTTACAACATAATAAAAGTATATTATAATTATTATGACATTATAAAATTGTGTAACATACAATTTTTTATAATGTACAAATATGAATAATAGTTCCTTATCTGTTTGAAAACTCCCTTATGCTCCTCAGAACTAAGTCCAGTATTCTTAAAATTGTCATAAAATTTAGGGAGATTAAAGAACAACATGCATGATTTTATTTCATTTTTGTAAATTCACATGCACATATCCATATGTTTATATATGCATAGAAAGATACTGGATGTTCAGTAAAAGGTCAACAATTGTAATCTCAGAGTAGGGATTTCAGGGTGATCTTTACTTTCTTCTTTGTTCTTTTATGTATTGTTGGTATCGGTATTCTTTTAAAAAATATTGTCTCATTTTTAAAGAAACAATAACAAAGTACAAATATAGGAGCCAGGAAACATGAGAGCACTCAAAGCACATGAAGGCTGTCCTCTGGCCTCAGGTCCTGAAGAAAAAGTAACAACCACCTAATGGGCAGCAGACCCATTCTAATAACACTAAGCAAACAACTGTAGAAACAAATAGGAAGGAGACTTGGCTAAAAGGGAAGCTGATTATTCTAGAGAATGCAGAGTATAACTTAACAGTCATTACAATATTGGTGAATTAGGGCCTATGCTAAGATACAAAGTCATTACGTAGAATTCAAATGATTTGCTGATACATAAAATCAACTTTTGGCTAAAACCACTACTGTCTAATCAAACTGCATTCCTTTCTGTTTTGCACTTGAAAAAAAAAGTTTCTAGCAACACTTACAAGCTACAATTTTATTTAATATCTGTTGTCCTCAAACGTTCATTCTTATAATGATTTTTCAATAATGTTATTAAATGAACGGAATTAAATAAAGAGTCTCTTCATTGTCTGGCTTTGACCTATTTGGCTTTGTTATTTCACCTCTCTCTACTATATTGATTACTTGCATTTTCTCAAACTATGCTCTAAGCTCTAGCTTCTAAACCTTCATACATGCATTTTCTTAGCTTCCTTTGCCTGAAAGACACTTAACTGTGTTCTTACCTGGCTAATTGCTACTCAGTCATCAGGGCTCTGTTCAGATATGACTCTTACTAGAGACTTGCCCTAACCAACTCCTGCTCCAGCTCCTATATTGACTTCTACCATCACATATTACAGCCCCATAGCTATCTGTTGGCTTCCATCTTTGCAGATAATTCTACATACCATGACATCCAAAGAGCCCATGATAGGCAGGCATACTGAAAACATTCAATAAAACGTGGAAGAAGTCAAAATTATCCCTACTTGCAAATGTCATGGTCCAATATATAGAAAATCCCAAAGAATCCACAATAAAGCTGCTAGAACGAATGAACAAATTCAGCAAAGTTGCAAAATACAAGATAAACATGTAGAAGTCATTGGGTTCCTATATACAGTAATGAACAATATAAAAAGGAAATAAAAAAAACTATTCCATTTACCATAGCATTTAAAAGAATAGGCTGCTCAAGCAAATATCAATACAATGTTTTGGCTTAAACAATGGTAATTTATTTGCTTACAGTTATGAGATTAAAAGAAAGTCAGAATCAAGACCCCAGCAAAGTGATCCTTTCTCCCCAAAGATGTGGCATTCTCCAGTTGGCTGCTGGTGATCCTGGGGTCTTTAGCTTGTAACATGGCAAGGCACATAGCAGTGTCTCCTGGTCTCCCCTTCTCTTCCAGTTTCAGCTTCTTGTCTCCTGTGGCTTTCTCGCCATCTGTTTGAATTTCATTCTGTTTATAAAGAACTCCAGTAATAGGATTAAGACCCATCCTGATTGAGGTGGGCCACATCTTCTTAACTGAAATAACTTCATGTAAAGGTCCTACTTACAATGAGTAAACACTCACAGGAATTGATTAAATTTAAGAACATGTTTTTCTGGGGTAAAAACCACCACAACATACTATGGAACATTATTCAGTCATAAAAAAAGGAACGGAATACTGGTACATGCTACAACATGGATGAACTTTGAAGACATCATGCTAAATGAAATAAACCTGGCACAATACATGTGCCAGGACAAATGGATGGACTTTGAGAACATTATGATCTCCTTTATATGAAATACTTAGAATGAGCAAATTCATAGAGACAGCAACCAGAACAGTGGTTACCAGGTATTGCAGGAGAACTCATGCTCATGTATTTACTAAATTTTAGCAAATACATGAGTATGAGTTCTGGTTTAAGATGATGATAATAGTCTGGAAACTGATAGTGGTGACAGTTACATAATATTGTCAATATACATAATGTCAAAGAATTGCCTGCTTAAAGTGGTTAAAATTATTTTTATGTATATTTTAACCTCAACTAAAAATAACTATTAATTTAAAAAGATGAAAAAAAAAAAAGAATGAAGTACTGATACATGCTTCAATATGTTGACCTTGGAAACATTTTGCTAAATGAAAGAAGCAAGACACAAAAGTACAAATATTGTATGACTGCATTTATATGAAATATCTAAAATAAATAATTCAAGAGACAAAAAGTAAATTAGAGGTTACCAGAGGTTAGGGAAGGGGGAATGGGGAGATATTGCTTAATGCATATAGAGTTTCTGTTTGAAATAATGAAAAAATTCTGAAAGTAGAAAGTGGTGAGGGTTGCACAACATTATGAACGTAATTAATGCCACTGAATTGTACACTAAGAACAGTTAAAATGGCAAATGCTATGTTCTCTATAAAAAAGAAAAATATATGGTGGAAGAACCATGGCAAAATACCACATATACAGGATTCCATTTATAGAAAATGTCCCCAAAAAGGCAAAATCTATAGAGATGAAAAGCAGACTAGTGGTTATCTAGGGTTCAGACTGGGAATGGCGATTAACTATAAATAGGATTGAGAGATCTTTCTGGGATGATGGACATGTTCTAAATCTAAATTGTAGTGATGGTTGCTCAACTCTGTAAATTTACCAAAAATCATTGGCTCACATTATGTGAGTGAATTTCATGGTATGCAAATGGTACCTCAGTAGGTTGTTTAAGAAAAAAGTTTTCCAAGGAAATCTCTTGACAAGAGAGGTCAAGGGCAAAGGTTTTGACGTTCCACTGCCTGGGTTCAAATTACAAGTTCTGGCACTTGCCAGCTGTGGAAACCTAGACAAATTACTTTCTCTTTTTACTTTGGTTGCCACAATCATAAACTGAAAATAAAAATAATCACTTCATAGAGTTGTTTTGAAGATTGAGCAATGTAAAGTATAAACAAGTTCTATACAGGGTAAGCATTTAATAAATGGCCATAATTTTTTTTTATTCGTCACTAGCCTATGAGATCCTCAAGTGCAAGGACTGTGTCCTACATCACTATGTTCTCAGAATCTGGCATATATCTGATATTTAATTGATGTTTGCTGTATAATTTATAATAGTTGGCATGTCCTTCAATTTTCTGAAGAACATTTTCCCTTTCTTAAATAATTGCTTCATGATTATGCTATTATTTTCTCCCTGAAATCATCCTCCAATAAGAGCAGCAGTAGAGAGATTGTGTCATGTTGGAGGAACTGCATTCTTACTAGAGGTTATGAAAACCAGCTAACTACATGCAGATCTGAGCATAGCACTTCTCTTGCTTTCCTTCAAAATGCCTCTTGTTTCCACATACTCTGGTTAGTGGTTTGTTTTCCAGAATATGGACCTGTCGCCCTTCCTTTGTCTTTCCCCCTCTGCCTACGCCCTGCAGCTTATCTTTGATGATACTTGTTTGGTCATACAGGAAGGTGAGGGGTCATCTGAAATCCAGCCTATGTTTCTATAATATGATCTTCCTCAAACTATTCAAGATCGATGATGATCTACATAGAATCCTGATGAGAAGACCTCTATTCAGCACCTGACTGGTACTGGTACAGAAAGGAGAAAGCTAAGTACACTTCTCTAACTCTCATTTCTGACCACTTAAAGCCCATGTGAAATATAATTCTTTTAAATTATTAGGAAAGATGAAATTATATGACAAATGTGGAAGAGCTTTAAAAAAAATCAGAAGGCATACATTACCATGCATTATGCATAAACTCACCCTTTTGTGTCTTCAGCAATTTACAAAATGGCAATTTTTACCAATCTCTTTTTTATTTTAACATTTGTTCCCCCTATTATTTATTTATTTTTAATCAATATGTTTTACTTGTCCATCAATAAGGTAGACAAAAGGAGAATCAGACACAAGGCTCTCATAACCATACAGTCACACTGTGACAGCCATATCATCATACAATTATCTTCAAGAAATATGGCTACCAGAGCACAGCTCCACATTTTCAGGCAGTACCCTCCAGCCTCTCCATTTCATCTTGACTAACAAGGTGATATCTATTTAATGCATAAGAGTAACCACCAGGATAACCTCTTGACTCTGTTTGGAATCTCTTAGCCATTGACACTTTATTTTGTCTTATTTCACTCTTCCCCCTTTTGGTCAAGAAGATTTTCTCAATCCCTTGATGCTGAGTTCCAGCTTATTCTAGGATTTCTGTTCCACATTGCCTCTGGGAGTCATGTCCCATGTAGAGGGGGGAGGGCAGTGAGTTTCCTTGCTGTGTCACCTGAGAGAGAGAGGCCACATCTGAGCCACAGAAGAGGTTCTCCTGGGGGTGACTCTTAGGCCTATTTTTAAGTAGGTTTAGCGTATCCTTTGTGGGATTAAGTTTCATATTAACAAGCCCCAAGATTGGAGGCTCAGCCTATTGCTTTGGCTGTCCCCACTGCCTGTGAGAATATCAAGAATTCTCCACTTGAGGAAGTTGAATTTCCCCCTTTCTCACCATTCCCCCTAGGGGACTCTGCAAATACTTCCCTATTCACTGTTCAAATCATGCTGGGGTTTATCTGGGCATCACTCTGGACAAACCTATAAAATCTCATGCCCTATGCAAGGTTCCAAGTACTATGGTGTTCAATTAAGCTGTCCACATAAGTTATATAAGGAAATGCACTAGTCAAAATATAAATTTTGTACCAAATAAACATTTTTTGCTTGTCTCACACATTTGTTAAAGTTTTAAAATATTCATTACCATCTATTTCAACACCCTGCATTATTGACATTCCTTTGTTCTTTCTCATGCAGAAACATTTTTTAATTTGCACATTTAGTCACTATCATTATACACTCTAGGCATTCCTAGATTGTACCATCTCAGTCTTTATTGTCTATCTTTCCTTCGGATCTCATTTGTGCCCCAGGCCTCTTCCCTCTATCATTCTCACATTCAGCATCATTCAATGTTCTAACATTATTGTATTATAGTTAGGTAGTATTGTGCTATCCATTTCTGAATTTTTACAATCAGTCCTGTTGTCACGCTTAAAAAACCAGTGGGTCAAGGAAGAAATTACAAGAGAAATCAGTAAATGTTTGAGGCAAATGAAAATGAAAACACAACATATCAAAATTTATGGGATGCAGCAAAGGCAGTGCTAAGAGGAAAATTTATTGCCCTAAATGCCTATATCAAAAAAGAAGAAAGAGCAAAAATCGAGGAATTTACTGTCCACTTGGAAGAACTAGAGAAAGAACAGCAAATTAACCCCAAAGCAAGCAAAAGGAAAGAAATAATGAAGATTAGAATAGAAATAAATGAAATTGAGAACATGAAAACAATCGAGAGAAATCAACAAAACCAGAAGGTGGTTCTATGAGAAAATCAGTAAGATTGATGGACCCTTAGTGAGATTGACAAAAAGAAGAACAGAGAGGATGCAAATAAATAAAATCAGAAATGGAAGAGAAGGCATAACCACTGGCCCCATAGAAATAAAGGAAGTGATGAGAGGAAACTATGAACAACTTTATCCTAATAAACTAGACGATGTAGATGAAATAGATAACTTCCTATAAAGGCATGAACAACCAACATTGACTCGAGAAGAAATAGACAACCTCAACAAACCAATCATAGGTAAAGAAATTGAATCAGTCATTAAGAAGCTCCCCAAAAAGAAAAGTCCAGGACCACATGGCTTCACATGTGAATTCTACCAAACATTCAAGAAAGAATTAGTACCAATTCTGCTTTAACTCTTCAAAAAAAATTGGAGAGGAGGGAAAGCTACCTAACTCAATCTACGAAGCCATCACCCTCATACCAAAGCCAGACAAAGATATTACAAAAAAAGAAAACTACAGACCAATCTCTCTAATGAATATAGATGCAAAAATCCCCAACAAAATTCTTGCAAATAGAATCCAGCAGCACATTAAAAAAATTGTACACCATGACCAAGCAGGATTCATCCCAGGTATGCAAGGATGGTTCAACATAAGAAAATCAATTAATGTAATGCACCATATTAACAAATCAAAGCAGAAAAACCACTAGATCATCTCGTTTGATGCAGAAAAGGCATTTGACAAAATTCAACATCCTTTCTTGTTGAAAACACTTCAAAGGATAGGAATAGAAGGGAACATCCTCCACATAATAATGGGACTATATGAAAAACTCACAGCTAGCATCATTCTCAATGGGGAAAAACTGAAAACTTTCCCCCTAAGATCAGGAACAAGACAAGGATTTCCACTATCACCATTGTTATTTAACATTGTGTTGGAAATTCTAGACAGTGCAACTAGACAAGAAAAAGAAATACAAGGCATCAAAATTGGAAAGGAAGAAGTAAAACTCTCACTGTTTGCAGATGATTTGATTATATGTCGAAAACCCTGAAAAATCCACAGCAAAACTGCTATAGCTAATAAATGAGTACAGCAAAGGGGCAGGTTATAAGATCAACACTCAAAAATCTGTAGTGTTTCTATATATGAGTAACGAACAATCTGAGGGGGAAATCAAGAAAAAAATTCCATTTACAATTGCAACCAAAAGAATACAATATTTAGGAATAAACTTGACTAAAGATACAAAAGACCTATACAAAGAAAACTACAAGAAATTGTCAAAAGAAATCACAGAAGACCTAAATAAATGGAAGGGCATACCGTGTTCATGGATTGGACGACTAAATATAATTAAGATGTCAATTCTTATTTTGTCAATTATCTAAATTGATTTACAGATTCAATGCAATACCAATTAAAATCCCAAAAACTACTTTTCAGAAATAGAAAAACTAATAACCAAATCTATCTGGAGGTGCAGAGTGCCCCAAATAGCTAAAAATATCCTGAGAAAGAAAAAAGAAGTTGGAGGCCTCAAGCTACCTGACTTATAAGGCGTATTATGAAGCTACAGTGGCCAAAACAGCATGGTACTGGTATAAAGATAGAGATACCAACCAATGGAATCAAATAGAGTGTTCAAATATAGACCCTCTCATCTAAGGATAATTGATCTTTGATAAGGCAGTCAAGCCAACTCACCTGGGACAGAGCAGCCTCTTCAATAAATGGTGCCCAGAGAACTGGATATCCCACATGCAAAATAACGAAAAAGGATCCATATCTCACACCCTATACAAAAATTAACTCAAAATGGATCAAAGACCTAAGTATTAGATCTAAGACCATAAAACTTTTAGAAGAAAATGCAGGGAAATATTTTATCAATCTTACAGGAGGCGGTTTCCTAGACCTTACACCCAAAGCACAAGCACTGAAGAAAGAAAGAAATGGGAACTCCTCAAAATTAAAAACTTTTGTGCATCAAAGATCATCATCAAGAAAGTAAAAAGACAGCCTACACAATGGGAGACAATATTTGGAAACAATATATGAGATAAAGGTCTAGTATCCAGAATATGTAAAGAGATTGTTCAACTCAACAACAAAAAGACAGACAAGCCAATTACAAAATGGGCAAAAGACTTGAACAGATACTTCTCAGAAGAGGAAATACAAATGACCAAAAGGCATATGAAGAGATGCTCAACTTCCCTGGCTATTAAGGAAATGCAAATCAAACCACAATGAGATATCATCACATTCCCACCAGAATGGCCATTATCAATAAAACAGAAAATGACAAGTGCTGGAGAGGATGTGGAGGAAGAGGCACACTTAACCACTGTTGGTGGGAATGTCAAATGGTACAACCACTGTGGAAGACAGTGTGGCGGTTCCTCAGAAAGCTAAGAATAGAATTGCCATATGATCCAGCAATACCATTGCTAGGTATCTACTCATGAGGGCAAGGACACAAATGGACGTTTGCACACCAATGTTTATAGCAGTATTATTTACAATTGCCAAGATATGGAAACAGCCAAAATGTCCATCAACAGACAAGTGGCTAAGCAAGCTGTGGTATATACGTTCGATGGAATATTATGCAGCTGTAAGACAGAATAAAGTCATGAAGCATGTAACAACATGGATGGACCTTAAGGACATTATACTGAGTGAGATTAGCCAGAAACAAAATGAAAAATACTGTATGGTCTCACTGATATGAACTAACATTAGCGAATGAACTTGGAGAATTTCAGTTGGTAACAGAGACCATCAGGAGATAGAAATACTGTAGATATTGGGTAAAAAAAATACAAATTGTGCAATTTTTACCAATCTTAATTTGTAAATGCTAAATTTTCTTAGATTAAAATAAGAAAGGTTAAAAATAGGTTTCTTTTGCCATATTCTTAAAAGCATCAGAGCCCATTAATGCTGGCAAAATCGGACTCAGGAAATATTTTGACAGTTACAGGCAATCTCTGGTGACCAGCAAGCTCTGGGATCCCTTCTCCACCACAGCAGTTATCAGGAGAGTGAGAAAGAGGGACTACTACTACTCTCTGATCAGTAGTAGCAAGCCCACAAGTGTGTTCTTTCTAAGGTGCCTCAAGCCTTGCGCATCATAATATTTTAAAATTTTACTTACTCAGGAATTCAAGCACTGTACTTTAGACTCTTTAATAATTCTCCTGAGTCAAATGCCTGTTTTACCAAGGAAGTACAGTTTGGGCTAAGCCTTAAAGATAATGATAGGGAGGGTTGGGGGCATGATAGTCTGGGAGGAGAAAAAGGAGGGAAGAAATGAAGAGAGGGAGATAGATGAGAATAGATTAGGGTGTGTCTAAGGACAGTGAATAAACACTTTAGGCAGTAGTGGAGAATTTATATTCGGAAGTGCTGGGTGCTAACTTTGTAAACATGGGACTGAGATTTTAGCCACGTGCAAAAGAATTTAGACTTCATGAAGCCATGGTCTCTTGTTATTGGTGAACCCCTAACAAACCTCATTCTTCAAATTGAAAAATACTATTTAGGAAAGCTTGCTGATGAGATGGTGTAAATGAAATAACCAGCCCAGGACCCAGCCATGCTCCCTTTACCAGATAGTATAGTGTGTATATTGAGTTTTGTTATTTGCCAGGGACATATTTAGTCCTTTGATGTAGGTACTGTTATTATTTAGCTTCATTATGCAAACAAAGGAGAAGTTGACCAACTTGCCAAAGGTTACCCAGCTAGCAAGGGTCAGGGTCAGGCCTTGAACCCCTGCCTTTCTCCAGGGCCCAGACTTGTATTAGGAACTGTGTTTCCTCCTTCAGCCCAGGCTAACAGGTGGGTCTTTATACTAAAGAACTTTAAACAAGAAGTAGCAAGATCAAATTCAGGTTTTTGAAGTGTCATTCTGGTTGGACTGGTTAGGAGAAAGACAGCAGGGAGGAAACACTAGATTTTTCTGTTCTACTGATTGTTTTGGCTTGCAATTTTCTTAACATCTCATTACTAATATAAAGTAAGAGAATTTTTGATATGTAAGAAGAGTTATTATGACCTCGGGGGGAAAAACTCACAACCAGTAGCATCCTGATGGTTTTGGATTAAAAAAAAATTATTTGCCATTGAAATAATTTTTAAGTGTACAATTCAGTGGCATTAATTATTTTATAATATTGTGTTACCTTCATCACCATTTATTATCAGGACTTTTTCATCACCCCAAACTGAAACTCTGTACCCATTAAGCTGTAACTCTCCATTCCTCTTCCCTCAAATCCCTGGTAATCTCTAATCTACTCTCTGTTTCTACAAATTTGCTTATTCTGGATATTTCATGTGTGCTGGTTTGAACAGAAGTATGCCCCCTAAGAAAAGCCATGTTTTGATATAAAACCCATTCCTTAAAGGTAGAATAATCTGTATTCAATACTGTATGTTTGAAACTGTAATGAGATCATCTCCCTGGATGATGTGATTTAGTCAAGAGTGGTTGTTAAATTGGATTAGGTGAGACATGTCTCCACCCATTTAAGT
>PVIY010033197.1:0-28303 GCA_004026745.1 Myrmecophaga tridactyla | reverse complement strand
AATATATCATCCCACTGTCTTCTCGCCTCCATGGTTTCTGCTGAGAAATCTACACATAGTCTTATTGGGTTTCCCTTGTATGTGATGGATTGCTTTTCTCTTGCTGCTTTCAAGATCCTCTCTTTCTCTTTGACCTCTGACATTCTGACTAGTAAGTGTCTTGGAGAACGTCTATATGGATCTATTCTCTTTGGGGTACACTGCACTTCTTGGATCTGTAATTTTAAGTCTTTCATAAGAGTTGGGAAATTTTCAGTGATAATTTCTTCCATTAGTTTTTCTCCTCCTTTTCCCTTCTCTTCTCCTTCTGGGACACCCACAACAAGTATATTTGTGCCCTTCATATTATCATTCAATTCCCTGAGTCCCTGCTCATATTTTTCCATTTTTTTCCTTATAGTTTCTGTTTCTTGTTGGATTTCAGATGTTCCGTCCTTCAATTCACTAATCCTAACCACTGTCTCTTGAAATCTACCGTTGTAGGTTTCCATTGTTTTTTTTCACTTCTTCTACTGTACCTTTCACTCCCATAAGTTCTGTGATTTGTTTTTTCAGACTTTCCATTTCTTCTTTTTGTTCATTCCTTGCCTTCTTCATATCCTCCCTCGATTCATTGATTTGGTTTTTGATGAGGTTTTCCATGTCTCTTCATATATTCTGAATTAATTGTTTCAACTCTTGTATCTCATTTGAACTATTGGTTTGTTCCTTTGACTGGGCCAATCTTCAATTTTCCTGGTGTGATTTGTTATT
This sequence comes from Myrmecophaga tridactyla, assembly GCA_004026745.1. NCBI lineage: Eukaryota > Metazoa > Chordata > Mammalia > Pilosa > Myrmecophagidae > Myrmecophaga > Myrmecophaga tridactyla. The sequence continues at coordinate 27,550 of PVIY010033197.1, read as the reverse complement.
TTTTGCTGGCGTCTAGACATTTAATTACCTTAATTGGTTTATTCTGGAGATTGCTTTCACTTCTCTTACCTAGGGTTTTCTTGCTAGATGAATTTGTTGTCTATCTGTTCTTTGACATTCAGTTCAGCTTTTTCTGGACCTCTAGGTTAGGTTTTGTTTAACAGAGGATAATTTTTCAGTTCTTGTTTTCTTGTATCTTGCCCTGCTTTTATGGTGCTTTTTCCCTCCCCACCCTTAAGAGGGTCTACGTAGGTATTATAGACTCCAGCCAGGTTTTCCCGGACTAAACTGGCCTCCTATCAGGGGAAGGGGTCACCTGTGTCAGTTTTCCCTGAGGGTGAGACCCAGCAGGTTAAAAGACTTTCCTGTGAAATCTCTGGGCTCTGTTTTTCTTATCCTGACCAGTATGTAGTGCTTGTCTCCCTGCGAGTCCCACCAGCAAAAGATGTTGCGGCACCTTTAAGTTTGGAAGACTCTCCCTGCTGGGGGCGTGGTGGAGACAGAGGAGAGGTTGTAGGCTGGTTTTAATGGCTTCAAATTGCCAAGCCCTGGGATCTGAACTCCTTGAGGGATTGATTCCACCTGAGTTGGGCTTCACCCCTCCCCTGGGGAAGGCACAGGTGGGAGACAGCCCTGAAAGCAGTCGGTTTCTGCCTATGCCTGGGGCAGTTGCAGCAGCCGCTGAAACCAGAGGCAGCCAAGTCTCTGTAGAAACACAGCCACTAAAACCTCCGTTTCCTCACCTTTCCTCTTTTTCCGTGAGCCCAATGAGCGATCTTCACCTTGACCAGGTTTAGAGTCTCTTTCCCTTCCCTCTGGGAAGCCGCCTGTGTGGGAGGGGTGCTGGGCGCTGGCCGCTGCAGCTTGGGGAACTCACGGTTCTGGGGAGGCTCACAGTCGGTCCAACTGGTCCAGACTGGGGTACGCTGTGTGTCCCGTCACTGACATGGCTCTGGGAGCTGTTATGTACTGTTTCTGGTTATTTAGTAGTTGTTCTGGAGGATGAACTAAAACGCGCACATTGCTAAGCCACCACCTTGATCTTTGGGTTATTTTATAGATATGTTTTTAAAAGAGTAGGTTGCAGATTTTAGAATTTGAATTTGTAATGTTTAAAATTTAGAGGAAAACAACGTATGTTTTTATGATCTTAAAGAAAGGAATACAATGCCATGAACAATCCAATAGGTCAAATAATTGTAACAATTATTAATGAACATTTCTTAGTAGTAAAATTATGTTAGGCTACATCAGGGCTATATACATGAAATAACTATTCAAAAAAAACCCAAGGATAAGCACTTACCATTAAACAATGAAGATCAATGGCTTTCAAAGCATCTTTATAAAAGTCTTTAGCCTATCTGCATAATGAAGTATTTATACCTGCCCTCAGTGTGACAGATGAGCCCTGGCTTTGGTGGTACTCATAACCAATTCACCTGAGCACCCCTTGTCTACATTATCGTATTCCTAGAGTTATAGTAAAGACTCGGTTCTGAGCTCAGGTGGGACCAGAGGTCTCCGGCAGCAGGATATTTGCAGGCATTAGCTCTACTTCAGCCAGCCAGCTCCTACTGGGGATTTTATTGCGGATTTTCATCAGAGTTCCTGGCATGCAGCCTGCCCTATAGGAATTTGGACTCATGCAGTCCCCCAGTTTCATGAGGCACTTTTTTTTTTTTTAATTAAACTCAATGTATTTTTACTGAGTGCTTCAACTATGCAAGACATTTGGCTAAATAACATGGGGGTCAGATTAAATGGTAATAAGAGCCACTTCTCTCAGCTTAAAATCTGATAGGATAAGGCATTTATCTTTACAATGTCCATTGGAAAATATTTCGTTATTTCATCTTTTTATTTTTTACTCTCATACAGCCACATTAGCAGTGTTTTTATTTTGCTACTCTTCACAATGCATACTTTTTTTATATGTTGTATGGTGGGGGTCACATTTCATTCTTTTTCCATGTGAGTGTCCTGTTATTGCAGCACCATGTGTGGAATTTTTTTTTCTTTTTGTCATTTGCTTGTTTTTTTTTAAAATTTTTATTAATAAAACCAATTAACATACAATATGAACATTCTTTTTTTATCACATAGTTGTATATTCATCATCATGATCATTTCTTATAACATTTGCATCAATTCAGAAAAAGAAAAAAAAAGAAAACAGAAAAAAAATTCATACGTACCATACCTCTTACCCCTCCCTTTCATTGATCACTGGCATTTCAATCTACTAAATTTATTTTAACATTTATTCCAATTATTTATTTATTTTTAGTCCATATGTTTTACTCATCTGTCCATAAGGTAGATAAAAGAAGCATTAGACACAAGGTTTTCACAATCACACAGGCACACTGCGAAAGCTATATCATTAGACAAACCATCTTCAAGAAACATGGCTACTGGAACACTGTTCTACATTTTCAGGCAGTTCCCTCCAGCCCCATGAGGCACTATTATAAAAAAATTATAGTATTTACAGATATCTCCTGTTGGTTATGTTTCCCTAGAGAACTCTGACTAATCTAGGAATCTTTCATGGTAAGCATTCATCGTACACTTACTGATGGACTACTAACATAACAGGCATTGTGGTAGATAAAGAGATGAACAAGACAGATCTGGTATGTGCCACAATGTTGCTTACAGTCTACCAAGGGAAGCAATTTCCTCTAAACGTTTCTCGAAAAGAGAATTTCTTATTTGCTTCTCCTCCACCAAATTCTAAATAAGTAGGGAGTGACACTGTAAAGTAAAATCATCCCCCTTAATGCTCACCAAAGAGCAAGGAACAAGGTGAAATCTGTGGTTGGAGCCCAGAAACCACAATTTCTTTCTAAATAACTGATGCTGAATGACAGGGCAGTCTACTCTGATTTTATTGAATTTTTTAGGCTCACTGGATGACTGGCCAGCCTTGCTGGTCTGCAGCAGGTAGTTTAATTTCTTCAAGTTATCAAACCCAGAACCAACTGCACCCCTCCTCCAAGGTCTGTGAACCCTAATGGCACTGGACTATGAGCCAGACCATTAAGTTTTGTACAATCAGGAATTATCAGTTCTCATTTTTTTCCCATGATCTATTTTTTTTTTTTGACATGGGCAGGCTCTGGGAATAGAACCCTGGTCTCTGGCATGGCATGCTTTAATCTTTGTTATTTCTCTTCTTCTATTTGCTTTGGAGTTAGTTTGCTGTTCTTTCTCAAGTTCCTCCAAGTGAGCAGTTAAGTCCCCAATTATTGCTCTTGTTTTTAATTAATTAATTTTTTTTGCATTTAAAAAAATTATTTTATTTATTAAACATACCAACATACAAACACAAACATTCTTACTGTATGACCATTTCATTCTACATATATAATCACTAATTCACAATATCATCACATAGTTGTATATGCATCATCATGATCATTTCTTAGAACATCTGCATCAATTCAGAAAAAAAAATCATACATACCATACCCCTTACCCCTCACCTTCACCAATCACCAGCATTTCAATCTACTAAATATATTTTAACACTTGTTCCCCCTATTATTTATTTTTAATCTATATGTTTAACTCGTCTGTTGATAAGGTAGATAAAAGGAGCATCAGACACAAGGTTTTCACAATCACACAGTTACATTGTGAAAGCTATATCATTATACAATCATCTTCATCTTTCCTGCTTTTTAATATAGGCATATAGGGCAATAAATTTCCTTTTCAGCACAGCCTTTGCTGCATCCCATAACTTCTGATACATTGTATTCTTGCATTCATTCTTCTCCAGATAGCTACTGATTTCTCTACAATTTCTTCTTTAACTCATTGGTTGTTTAAGAGCGTGTTATTTAATCTTCATATATTTGTGAAAGTTCTCATCTTTGGTGGTTATTGGTATCCAGCTCTATTCCACTGTGATCAGAGAGGGTGCTTTGAATAATTTCAATGCTTTTAAATTTATAAAGACCTGTTTTGTGCCCCAGCATATGATCTATCCTGGAGAATGTTCCATAAGCACTAGAGAAAAATGTATAGCCTGGTGTATTGGGGTCTAATGACCAATATATGTCTGTTAGGTCTAATTCATTTATGAAGTTGTTTAACATCTCTATTTTTGGTTGATCCTCTGTCTGGTTGTTCTATCTACAGAAGAGAGCGGTGTATTGAAGTCTCCTGCTATTATTGTCGAAACATCTATCACTCCCTTCAGTTTTGCCAATGTCTGTCTCATGTACTTTGGAGCTCCTTGAATGGGAGCATAAACATTTACGAGTGTTATTTCTTCTTGTTGACTTGTCCCTTTAATTAATACATAGTGTCCTTCTTTGTCTCTTATGACATCTTTACATTTATTTTTGTCCGATACTAGCACAGCTACTCCTGCTTTCTTTTGGTTACAACTTGCGTAGAATATCTTTATCCATCCTTTTACTTTCAATCTATTGTATCTTTATGTCTAAAATGAGTCCCTTAAAAGCAGCATATAGCTGGATTACGTTTCTTAATCCATTCTGCCAATCTGTATCTTTTAGTTGGTAAACATAGTCCGTTAATATTCAAACTTATTACTGAAAAGTCATTTCTCGAATCTACCTTATTCTTTGGATTTTGTTTGCCAGAGTTCTACATTCTTTTCCCTCTATCTCTTTTTCCTTACTGGCACTCTTCAATTCTGTACCCTCCTCTAGATCTCCCTCTCCTGTCTTTTTTTTTTTTTTTTTTTTTTTTTCAACTGGCAGAACTCCCTTTAGTATTTCTTGTAGGGTCAGTCTCTTTTTGACAAATTCTTTCAGGATTTGTTTGTCTGTAAAGATTTTAATCTCTCCCTCAGTTTTGAAGGATAATTTGGCTGGCCACAGAATTCTGAGCTGGAAGTCTTTCTCTTTCAGGATCTTAAATCTATGGTATCACTGCCTTCCTGCCCACATGGTGCCAGTTGAGTAGTCTGAACTCAGTCTTATGTGGTTTCCCTTGTATGTAATAGCTTGTTTTCACCTTGCCGCTTTCAGGATTTTCTGCTTCTCTTCAACGTTTGACAGACTGATTAGTATGTGTCTTGGAGAAGGCCTTTTTGGATTTATTCTATTTGGAGTTTGTGGGGCTTCTTTGATTTGTGTATTTATGTCCTTTATAAAGGTTGGGAAGTTTCCCCCCATTATATCCTTAACTAATCTTCCTAGCCTTTTCCTCTTCTCTTCTCCTTCGGGGACACCGATGATTCTTATACTTGTGAGCTTTGTTTTGTCTATGATTTCCCTGAGATCCAATTTAAAATTTTCCATCTTTTCTGTGATTTGCTATTTCAAGTCTTCGAAGTCAGTTATCCTGTCCTCTAGTTTGCTTATTCTTTCTTCTGCCTCTTCAAATCTGCTGTTATGTGTCTCTTGCATGTTTTTTATTTGGTCTACAGAATTTTTAGTCTCTATAATATCTGCTATTTTTCTACTTATTCTTTCAAATTCCTCCTTATGCTTTTCTAGTGTCTTCTTGATCTCCTTTATGTTAATAGAGTTATATGAACATCTTTGATTAGTTGTTCCAAAGCCTGTGTCTCCTTTGGTGTTTTAATTTGGTCATTAGGCTAGGCTATATCTTCTGTATTTTGATATGCTTAGTGATCTTCTGTTGTCTTTGCAGCATGTAAATATTTTGATTGGTTTACTTTGTAAGTTGATTTCTTTCAGTAGTCTAAAGCTTTCTATTTGCAGGATGGATGTGGAGCAGGATGTGGTGTGGGGTACAATAGTGTGGTACTGCATTGCAGCGTGGGTATAGGCACAGGTTGGTGCCTTTGAGCACGGGGTGCGGGATGTGGAGTTGTAGGGGTGTGTTGCGGGGCCATGGGTATAGAGTATAGTTCAGGCAGACCTTGGAGCACAGGAGCAGGGTGCAGCATGAGGAACACAGAGGCAGAATGTTCCCACTCCTGGTCTCCCCATCTGTGCAGTCCTGAGGGATATGGGCTTCCGTTTGGAAAGGAGCACGTTAGGCTGTTTGTACCAGCTGGATATTCTTTACTTCTCAGTGTCTCAATTCTTCAGGTTTTCTAAACAGGACCTCCCTATGTGGTGCAGAAGACTGTCCCAGGTCACTTAGACCTGGAATAGCTGTCTCAGTTGCCTTCTGTCTCTTCTCAAGCTGTTCCTTGAAGCAGGAGTGAACACTACCTACCCTATTCTGTCATCTTCCTGGAACCCCGAGACCAGCCCTTTTGCAATATTCTGTGCTGTCAGATTCAAAAAGCCTTGGGTTTTTTTTCCCTGTCAGCCCTGCCCCCTCTCTGCCACAGCAAAAACTCTTAGTGTCTTTAATGCTTACTCCAGGTTTCTCTGTGCTCTATTTTCAGTAGTCAGAAATTGTTAATTAATTCTGCAAGTGGAGCTTGGTTCACCTAAGCCCTTGCTCCTAGTAGTCTGTTTCCTCTCCCCCTCAGGTAACCAGGTTGCTGTGCCCTTGGGGGAGGGATGCCAGCCTTCATGGCTTGGGGGACTTATAGTTCTGTGTGGGGTCTCAGCCAGTCCAGCTTGTCCAGACTGGTGTATGCTGTGTGTCCAGTCACTGATGTAACCCCAGCAGTTGTTCTATACTGTTTCTGGCTATTTATTATGTGTTCTGGAGGACGAACTAAATTCATCACCTCACTAAGCCACCATCTTGGCCCCATCTCCAGTAGTTGTATGTTTAAAAATAGAAATTCTTCTAGACATACTGTATGGATACACTATTAGACATCAATGCTGCTTGATATGGGACCTGTGGCTCTGCTGTATATGGGACCTAAAAGATTTCTAGCCTAGTGGGAGAACTGGTGTGGCAACAGTCCACAGTGATTTGTGAAGGAGGAGAAACGCTTCCATTAAACTAAACTGAGCGTGTCCTAAAAGTTACATGGCTTGAAACTGCTCCAAACCAAACTGAGTCTAAAATTTGGGGATAAGAGAATGGCATGGAGAAGGAATAAAATGAAAAGAACTCAGATGAACAAAAATTCAAAATACAAAAGAAAGTGAACTAGATCACAGGCTTCTCTTTTCATAAATATGAGTGTTAAGAATTGAAGGAGATGTCATAGATGGTTTACAAATTCAGATACCTGAGAAACTAGAGCTTGAAAGAGGACTCATAAGAACCCAAAACAACAATTTCAATGAGGGTGAAAGCCTCTTAGGATAATTCATCCATTTTAAAACGTTCAGCGTAACAAGAGAAACATCCCCCCTCTAAGAAGTATCTTTTCTTGCACTAGAGGGGTCAGAGATAATTCTCTGCTGTTTAATCATTACAATTAAAAAGAAACAAGGGACCAAGTTATGCTTGAATAATCAAATTTGCTCAGAAATAGAGGAAAGAGAATGACCCATGCAAGCATAGCCTATGTAATAGCTACAATTCTAATGAGAGGGATTTTGGAGCAAGCACCTATTGTATGGATACCCGGCAGACGCTTTAAAGGTACACACTGCACCAAATGATGGCACTGTAAGTGGCAGGAGTGACAGATTGTTGGTCATTAGGAGTACATATGGAGTTACCAAAGCAAAGGTCTGCCTTTGCAGCAGAGAAGACTATGGCACCCATGGTGCTCAGGATCTCCCCAAGAAGAGCAGTTGTGCTGAAATGAAAGCCCTAGACTCTAAGCAGCAGAGACTGCCAGAACTGCGATGGTTCTTAAGAGTTCCAAATGCTGTTTCTCCATGTACTGACCGAAAAACAAAAGGAAATTATTTTAGTTTATATTAAAAGGAAATCATTTCACTTCTCTGGGCTATAGGCGTTAGCCTATATTCATCAAGTACCTACTGCACACCAGGCACTTAGGATAACAGCAGTGAACAAGTGTATAAAGTTATGTGAAAGGCATTTACAGAATCCCATAGAAACATACAATGGGGAACTTAATCAAGACTGGAAGACAATGGAAAGCTTCCCTTTAAGTTTAGATCTGAAGGATGACTAGTAGTTAGTCAGGTGAAAGGGATGGAGAAATTGAAATGAGCACTCCAAGCAGAGAAAATAGTATGTGATAAGGCCTTGAGGCACAAAGAGCTTGGTAAGTGATGAAACACAGAGAATAGGATGGGGAAAGGCACAAATGAAGTTAATGAGACTTTAGACAATGCTAAGGATTTTCAGCTTTATTCTAAAGGGAGTACATCTTAGGGTATGTGTATAAAGTAGAGTAGGAAGGGGAAAGGTGAAAACATAGGCAGAACACAGAAACATCTCCCGTGTCTCTAGCATATTCAATATTCTGAAAAAAATGACCAATTCTATTCTGTAGTAATGCTAGCACTGACTAACTAAATCAGAATTGAAAGGTAGCCTCATATATAGTAAAAAGAGAAGAGTCAGATTCTAGTTTTGGCCTTGCTACTAAACATGGCATAGCCTTTTTTCATGCCAGTTTTTTTGCTTATAAAATAGAGTCTAATGCTTCAAAGAGTTTTGTTCAGGAGCTGCTATAGGAACCCCAATCCAGAAAACTCTGTGTTTTATATTTTATATATTAGACTTCTATATAAGATTTCACTTAATTGAAGAAAAAGTTCTGCTTTATAAGAAAGTTAGAAAATAACTGCAATTTTAAACCTTAGATAATTTATTCATTCAACAAATTTGTAGGTCTGTCATATTACTTATGTGTTGTTGAGTCATTAGGAAAATTAGAAATTACTCATGTAAAGTAGCTAGCATGGTACTTGTTATAAATTAGGCACTGTTAATTATAACTATTATCTTGGGTTAGGTACATTGCTTGGTACCAGGGGACACAGTGTTGAAATAAACAGTTGTTGCTCTTAGTTGCTCAGACTAGTAGGGAAGACTATATATTAAAAAACATTATAGTATAATATGGCATACATAATATAGGGAACCAGTACAGAAGAGGATGCAATTAACTGTCTAAGGGAGGAGGCACAGGATAATTTTTCATTGGGGTAATGAAGCTTGAGGTCAATTCTGAAAGATGAGAAATTTGTTAGGCAAAACAAACCACATGCTAAGGGAATAGCATGTACAAAGGCAAAGAATAATGAAAACAAACAAGATATATGATGCTAAATGTTAAAGCTGGATAAGCAGACAGAGGCCAGAAAATGGAGGCTTCATAAAAGGATAGGTGCTTAAATGCCATGTTAAGGAGTTTGGAACTTTGCCTCTTAGATGATGGGAAACAACTGAAAGTCAATATTTAAAGAAAATACACAGACACTGTATGCCAGCTTTGCTATGTGTCAACTTAGCCAAACCATAATTACGTTATACAGAATTCCTTCCCTGAATGGTTCTCAGTTAGTGATGGCCAAAAGAGATATTTTGAGTGAGATTTAGAAGAGAAGAGAAGCCACAACCACACTTTTTACACACTAAAGGTTGATAAAGGGTACAAGGTATTGTGGCAACTCACACATGATGTCAGTGAAATGCTACCTCACCTAGAGGTGTGGGACAGTATTCAGACCTGCAATTTTTCCAGATCCTGCCAGATATTTCCTTTCAGCTTCTCTTGTGCCCTAAGACAAACACCGGGCAGGTGTGTAAAGAGGGAACCAGTCTTTTCTGCAGGCCACCCACAAGTATGTATTTCAATTTGTCCTTGCTCTTGTCCACATCCAAATTTCCTTTCTGACTGTTGATTTGCGTGCCGGTTTGAATCTGTTATAGACCCCAGAAAAGCCATGTCTTTTAATCCCCTTTCCATACTGCTGGGTGGGAGCTTTTGATTATTCCCATGGAGATATGATCCATCCAATTGTGGGTACTAACTTTTGATTAGGTGGTTTCCATGGAGATATGTCTCCACCCATTCAAGGTGGGGTTGCTTACTGGAGCCCTTTAAGAGGGAACCATTTTGGAAAAAGCTTTATAGCCCACGCAGCCAGACACCTTTGGAGATGAAGAAGGAAAACGCTCCCAGGGGAGCTTCATGAACCAAGAAGCCTAGAGAGAAAGCTAGCAGATGTTGCCATGTCCATCATGTGCATTTTCAGTTGAGAGAGAAACCCTGAACATCATCAGCCTTCTTGAACTAAGGTATCCTTCCTGGATGCCTTAATTTGGACATTTTCATGGCTTTAGAACTGTAAACTTGCAACTTAATAAATTCCCCTTTTTAAAAGCTGTTCCATTTCTATCTATATTGCATTCTGGCAGCTTTCAAACTAGAACAGTTGGTCTAACTGACTGATAGGAATTCCAGGCTCAACACTAGACATGTCCTACATGACATCCAGGGGTTGAAAGTCTCCTTGGAGGTGTGAGAGATGACTCCCAGGGATGAGCCTGGCTCTGGCACTGTGGGATCAACAATGCCATCCTGACCAAAAGGGGGGAAAGAAGTGAAACAAATAAAGTATCAGTGGCTGAGAGAGTTTAAATAGAGTTGAGAGGCTACTCTGGAGGTTACTATTATGCAAGCTTCAGTTACACATTGCTACCTATCATTGCATGCCAACCCCCAACCAAAACCATTCCTGCCAATCCTAAAGAACACCTAGGGCATTATATACAACATTCTACAAAGGTTCCATGCACTAGGGTATTCTTCCAGAAACCCACAACTTCCAGATGGGTCCGTGGACCAGATAAGCTCTGAAATACAGAGGGGCCAGCCTCTCCAGAACATCAGCTAGCTCCATCCCCTTATCCCATATTATCGAGCCCCTTCCAATAAAAAAAAGTTAGATTGGGCATAGGTCAAATACCCATAAAGAGGGGGAGAAAGATAAAAGATGATGGTGGAGTGATACAGAGAATGAAGGGCTTAACAAATAAGGATGATTGCTGAATCATTACATTGATATTTCTTTTAACCTTTAGTGTGTCTTGGAGCAGGTAGTAGTAAAAACCTAAAAATCTGGAATTGTAACCCATACCAAATTCTGAAATCTGTTCTACAACTAATTGCCATGATGTGCTTTGAAATTTATGGCTTTTTGGTATATATGTTATTTTTCACACACACACACACAAAAGTCAATTGTGATAAAAAATGCACAGCTATATGAAGATACTGTGAACCACTGATTGAACACTTTGGATGATTACATGGTATGTGAATATATAACATATATCAATAAAAAAATTAAATGATGAGAGAGGCAAAACCAATACATTAACAGGAAAAGGCAGAAAAAAAATCTGGTTTATCCTAAAGGCTGAAAAGACAATGACACTGACTCTAGAAGGTAATGAAGCTATGATAACTACACTATAGTTAAGATGTCAATTCTCCCCAAATTGATCTACAGATTCAACACAGCACCAATTAAAAATCCAACAACCTACCTTGAAGATTTGGAAAAGCTAACTACCAAATTCATCTGGATGGGAAAGAGACCCCGAATAGCTAAAACATCCTAAAAGAGAAGAAAGAACTGGGAGGATTAACACTCGCTGATTTAAAACCTATTATAAAGCCACAGTGGTCAAAACAGCAGGGTACTAGCACAAAGACAGAAGTATTGACCAATGGAATTGAATTGGGAGTGCAGAAATAGACCACCAAATCTATGGTCAACTGATTTTTGAAAAGGTCCCCAAATCCTCTGAACTGGGACAAAATAATCTTTTCAATAATTGGGCATGTAAGAACTGGATATCAATAGCCAAGAGAATGAAAGAGAACCCCTATATTACACCCTACACAAAAATTAACTCAAAGTGGATCAAACAATTAAATATAAGAACTATCACCATAATTCTTCAAGACCTACCTAGGAGGCAGCTTCCTAAACTTTACACCCAAAGCACAAGAAACAAAAGAAAAAATAGATAAATGGGAACGCCTCAAAATCAAATGGTTCTGCACCTCAAGAAACTTTGTCAAAAAGATGAAGAGGTAGCCAACTCAATGGGAGAAAATATTTGGAAATCACATGTCAGACAAAGGTTTGATTTCCTGTATATACAAAGAAATTATACAACTCAACAATAAAAGAACAAACAATCCAATTATAAAATGGGCTAAAGATATGAATAGGTGTTTTTCTGAAGAGCAAATACAGATGGCTCAAAAGCACACGAAGAGATGCTCATTTTCACTGGCTACAAGGGAAATGCAGATTAAGACTACAATGAAATACCACCTCACACCTATAAGAATGCCTGCTATTAAACAATCAGGAAACTATAAATGTTGGAGAGGATGTGGAGAAACTGGGACAATTATGCACCACTGATGGGAATGTACAATGGTGCAGCCACTATGGAAGACTGTATGGTGGTTCCTTAGGAAACTAAATTATCGAGCGGCCCTATGACCCAGCAATAGTACTACTTGGTATATACCCAGAAGAGCTGAAAGCAACTACACAAACAAGACATTTGCACACCAATGTTCATAGCAGCATTATTCACAATCAACAAAAGATGGAAACAAACCAAATGCCCATCAACAGCTGACTGGATCAACAAAATATGGTATATACAAACGAAGGAATATTATGCAGCAGTAAGACAAAAGGACGCCCTGAAGCACATGATAAGATGGATGATTCCTGAGGACATAATGCTGAGCGAAATTAGCCAGAAACAAAAGGATAAATACTGTATGATTCCAGTTTTATGACCAGCATAAAGGTATAATCAGAGACATACTACAGAATACAGGGGGCTTAGAAATACACAGAAGCTAGACATGGGTGAACCGTTAGTTAGCTAATGAGGTTGAACTCCAATGTAAGGGAATAGATAAGAGCAAAGGTGATTTTCTAGTGGGTCTAGAAGTAATACTACCATATTGAAGATGAACAAGATTGAAAGGAGATGTATAGACCTACATGTCCCACTGACTCACATGAATGGATTCTTATAAGAATTACTTCAAAGATATGATTCTTGTATAAAGAATGTTTAAGTACAGGGTACAGGGGGAAAACCTGCTATTGCATGCTATGAGTTATGTTCAAAAGGAAACCATCAGCACTACTATAGCAACAGCAGAGGTTTTAAATAATGGGGTGAGGGACAAGAGTTAAGAGGTTTAGATCTCCTATTTGGTGAGGGTGTGTTTATTGGTTTTCTGTCTCTTGGGAACAATGAAATTATCTAAAATTGAGAATGCTGATGGACTGTGGACTTTGGGCCCTCTACATGACATCCGATGAATGCAGGTGGCTGAAGGATATACTGATGGAGGAGTAGAATGGCGAACGATGGTGTATACTTATGAACAAAGGCTGTGCTGCTACAAAAAGAAACAATGTCGTGAGGCATGCAATGATGTGAATGAACATGTGGGACATTTGGTGAGACAAAATAAGCCAGAAACAAAAAAAAACAACAATGGTATGGTCACCTTTAGAAAATGCTTATAAGGAAACAGGAGCCTAGATTGTAAGCTTTTAGAGCAGATACATTAAGTCTGGAGCAGTGATTATTATTTCTGGATTCTGAGAGGCTGTTTTATATACATAACCTGATACTTAGAGATAGGAACAAAGCCAAACAGGTTGGGGTTAAAGTAATGCAAAACATGGGGGTAAGGAAGACTGTGTGTATATTTTAGAACCACACATACTCTTTGAGACCAATGGAAAAAAGGTTTATTTGACCTGGAACTGAAATCTTCTGTAGTGCATAATATAATTCAACCTATCTGTATAGCTCATTTGAACAACTGAAACACAGAGACCACAGAATGAGAAAGAGGTCCTTTAATCCTGTATAGATTATTGTAATGCCTGGAAACATCCTAGAGTATATTAACTAGATAATCAAAAAGTATTGGCAAAGACCCCTGAGGGAGGGGAGAAAGATTATGGAACTATTAACCTTACCATCAGGGAATCTCCCAATACCGTGTCAAACTTAAGGGACACCCAAATCAATAGGCCATGCCCTCAATCACAAGGCATACTCTTAAGAAGCTTATGTATGTAGCATAGAAGCTTAGACTACCTATAGGTATGCCTAAGAGTTATTTCTGGAGGACCTCTGTTGTTGCGCAGATGTAGCCTCAGTCTCTCTAAGGCCTACTCTGCAAGTGAAATCATTGTCCTCCCCCTACATGAGATATGACAGCCAGGGGTGAAAATCTCCCTTGCGACATGGGAGAGGCCTCCTAGGGATGAATCCAGACCGGGCACCGTGGGATCAACAATTACATCCTGACCAAATGGGGGAAAAGATGTGTAAATAATAAAGTATCAGTGGCAGAAAGAGTTCAAACAGAGCTGGGGAGGCTACTCTGGAGGTTGCTCTTACACAAGCTCCAGGTAGACCTTGCTACCTATTATAACCTGCCAACCCTCAACCAGGACCATTCCAGCCAATCCTAAAGAACACCTAGGGCAATTTATAAGATTCTACAAGGGTTCCAGGCACTAGAGTAACTTGCCAGAAACCTAAAACCTCCAGATAGGTTCCTGGTCCAGATAAGTCCTGACACCTAGCCCAGCCTCTCCATTAACATCGGATAGTTCCATCTCCCTACCCCTTATTATTGCAGACCCTTCTAATATCAAAAATTTAGAATTGGCATAGCCCAAACAACCCTAATGAGAGGTATGGAAAGATCAAAGGTGATGGTGGATTTATACATAGAAGATAGGACTTTACAAATGAATATGAATGCTGAATAACTAAACTGATATCTCTTTTAGTCTTCAGTATTTTAGAGCAACTAGAAGTAAAAATCTAAAATTGTGAAATTGTAACCCATGTCAAAGTCTGAAATATGTTCTACAACTAATTGTGGTTCTGTGCTTTGAAATTTATAGCTTTTTTGTATGTATGTTATTGTTCACAAAAACAGGAGGAAAAAAAAGTCGATTGTGATGATAAAAAAGTATTTAAGCCCTCTAGCCTATATTCTGGAGCAGCTAGAAGGAAAAATATGAGAGGATATGAGAGGATCATACGGTAGTCCATGACAAACTCTGGGATCTGTCCACTTTTTGAAGAGTACTTTGAAAACCTATTGCTTTTTTATTTCTTTGCTGTTATACTATGCAATAAAAAGAGTTAAAAAAAATACAGAGTTCTCATAAACCACCCTATTAGTTATACTTCACATTGGTTGGCACATTTGTTACAATTCATGAAAGAACATTTTTTAATAGTACTATTAATCATATCCCATCATTTAAACAGGATTCAGTGTTGTACAGCCCTATTTAAAAAAAATTTTTAGTAACATGCAACCTAAAATTTTTCCCTTTTAACAACATTCAAATATGAAATTCAGTGCTGCTAAGTTCACAATGTTGTGCTACCATCACCACTATCCATTATCTAAATTTCAAATGAAATTTTGGTCGAAGTAAAAATGTGAATCTTCAGATCAAAAGTACTCATTGAGTGGAAAGCAAATTGGCAAAATACAAAGAATCTAGATGGTCTGGTAAAATTATTAATTTTTATAATCTATAACCTTTATGTGTATCAGTGTCACTTATCAGAGGTCTATATTTACCTGTGTCCTTCCCTGGAAACATGGAAGAACAAAAAGACGTTCACAAAAGACAAAAAGTAGTGCCATCTTCCCCATTTGCAACATTAGATGCTTGAAGAAGATGGAATAATAGCTAGAGATAACTAATGAAGAAAGAATGTGATTCCAGCATTCTATCTTCATTTCAATTGAAATTTGCTTTTTAAAACAACATAAAGATTCAAATATACAAATATACAGATAGTACTGGGGGGACTCAGATTCAAATATACAGATAGTACTGGGGGGACTATCTGAAGAAATCTAAGAATGAATCAAATATTGAACTAATAAATTTAGAAGTTGACTTAACATAAAAAAAATTCTTAATTTAATCACATCTGCAAAGGATCTTTTCCCATATAGGTAAGCTTTACTGGTTCTAGGTGTCAGGACCTGATATCTTTGGGGAACATTTTTTCAACCTGCTACAGAGGCTATTCTGGAATTGTTTCTGACCCTCTTAAGGCTCATGCTGTTCTAGTCAGAAACTAAATGGACTGAGGACTGACCCAGAGTGACAATGTTTCTATTCCAAGGGAACTGGCAAAATTTAGAAGAGGCAAGAATGCTATTAGGGAAGAAACTCAAGCACTGATGTTGAATTCTATCTGGGGTTTAGACCCTATTTCAAAACAGAAAGAGGAATTCTCATTTGAAGAAGAGGTAATATGATACATTTCCAAAGTTTTTTCCTCTTTCTCCATCTTTCTATACTACAGTGAAAGAGGAATTCTAAAGGGTCTCCAAATTCCTGCCTTTTTGCATATGAGATTTCTATACAGAGAACCATAAGTCTAAATGTAACAAAGCAATCAGCAGAGCCCCCCTAGACAAGATCACACTAGTGCTCTTTCTCCTTAAAATCCCAACCCAGAGTGCTACAACTAAGAAGTGCTCCAGGCAGCCATCAGCATAGCCACACTGACAAGCAGCTCCTACACACGGACAAGTTCAAGGAACAGAGCCATGTTTCTCAAGTTATTTCTCCAAAGTTGCCTGGCTCATTATTTCTGGAGAATTCAATAAAAAAGATTTATCATCCTCTACAGAACACTGATAAAAACTGGCACATTTATTTGCTGAACACCCCAGACACTAATGTATCACTGAACTCCACTCTGGTCCCACTGGACTAGCTAATATGATCTTTAAGGAGGTTCACCTTTCTGTCTTCAATTCTCCTGGGAACACCAAACAATGTCCCTGCTGGCTTCAGTCCCAGTTCCAAGCTGGTTGTATAGGAGATAGTCAGAGGCAAAGGCTCAGTGAAGGACTGCCCAGGAGTTCATTCATTTTTTTTTTTTTTAACATGGGCAGGCACCGGATATTGAACCTGGGTCTCCAGCATGGCAGATGAGAACTCTGCCACTGAGCCACTGTGGCCCGCCTCAGGGGTTCACTCTTGAAAGCTAGATTCCAGTTCTTGCCAGGTTAGAGTAACCCTTGCTTATTCAATCCTTTCATATCATAAACTCTATGCTTCAGCAAAACGAGTAACTCGAGTGACTATTTCCTGTATATAACTTTTGCTTTCTGTGCCTTTCCTCACGCGGTTCCTTCTGGAATGTTAAGCTCTATTCATGTGTACCCATTACCCTAACATATATAAATCCTTAAATCATCAGCCTCAAATGTTATTTTCTTCTTAAAATTTGCCCTGAATCTCCTAATCTGGTGAGATTTTTTTCTAGCTACTTCTAAAATTTTGTCAGAAATCTCTTATAATACTAGGAATGTTGTTCTACTTTGTGTATATCTTATTTCCTCATTCAGAGAAGGAAAAATTGAGACTTGATCATCATTATATCAGTGTACTGCCTAGAAGACTGCCTTACACAGCAGACTTAATAAATACTTAATGAATGCTCTAAAAAAGTATACACACTAATAAAAGATCTAGATTCACCAGAAACAAATGTTGGGAGACTTCAGGAGGGTCCTGGTAAGTTTGGGGGGATACTTTACAATATACTTGATGGGTTCAGGAGAATTGGCAAGCTTAAGCATACAGGAGGGAGAGGAAAGATAGGGGTAGGAATGTGAGAGACTATTGTACAGACAGTTAAATGCTACTATATCTGTAGCTTCCTACAGTTAGAGTAGCAACTATAATCTAGTATGCCGAGGACCTACTCCCAACCTAACCTCCTCCCACATAATAGTTTCAGAGACAGGCCAGGACCCTTAGCGACTGTCTAACATGAAATATGGCTCATATAATTTAAAACATTCTCAGTTTCTCCAAAAGTAAATTATTCTTTTACAAAGCCTCTTCCTTCTCCTTCTGTCTTTTCTCTTTGCTACCTTGACAGCCAAATTTTTCAAAAGACTTGTTTAACTTGCTAACCCCATTTCACTATTTTACATTCCCGTTTACTTCATTAAGGTCACTAATGACTTCCATTTTAGTACCATTCAGTGATCATTCTTAAATTGTCATCTTATATAACCTCACAACCATATTCATCACTACTGCTGTTTCCCCTCCTAGTTTCCATGACATTATGGTTTCTTGGTTTTCCTTCTCTTGTTCTTTCTCTCTGTACTTGGTTTCCTTTCATGATCTTCCTGCCGGCCTAAGGCTGAGTGTAACCTTTTCTCCTTATTTTATGCTCTCTTTCTAGGTAATTTCATCCATGTCCAGGCTAGTCACAATTTACATATCAGTCATACCAAATGTATATGTTAGGCATAGTCCTATTCTCTGAGCTCTCAGTTTTTATTATAAAACTTGCTAAAGATATCTTTATTGGGTTGTCTTACCTCAAATTAAATAAACCCCACACTGAACTTTGGATCTCCCCTCCACAAACCCAGTAGCTTTGGCTTAAGCCAAAAATATGAGTCATTCTTGACACCTTTCTTCCCTCTCAACCCCAAGGTTCAAACACCAAGCCCTTAGATTTTGCTTCCTAATCACTTCTCTAACCTCTTTTCCCCATCTCCACTATCAACACTCTAGTCCAAATTACCATTATTTCTTACCTGGATTTCTACCATACCCTTCTTTAGCTGGTCTCTCTGTATCCTCTCTTACCCAACCCCAATCCATTCTCCACACTGCGTCCATCTAGTTATCATTACAAAAGGGAGATAAAATCGTGTCATTCACCTACTTAAAATCCTTTGACAGTTAGGACTATGGCAGATTGTTTTTAAAAAATTATTCCTCTCCCTTTGTCTATACCTTTGTAAAGAGAGTTTGCAGCTCTTCTCATAAGAGACAGATTCTAGGCTGGCCTTCTTGCTTTGGCCAACAGTATGTGATGGAAATGACACCATTCCAGCCCTATTTCTAATCCACAAGATTAGAAGGCCTCCACTCATATATAAAAACCTTTGCTAGGGCACATTCGAACATAAGATGACACTCCATTTCCATTAATGTTCTCTTTCAACAAATTTATTGGATTTCTACCATATGCTAAACTAAGTATTAGATCCTAGGGTAACAAAAACAAGTAAAATGCAATCATCGTCCTCATGATACTTATAGTTCAGAGCAATAAAGGGTTAGAGATGTTATTATAGATATCTGCTCAGTGTAGACCGAAGCACAAAGGAAGAAGGCCTAATTTTCCCCATGGCAGGGAGGGTTAGAAAAAGCTTCAAAGAGAAATGATGGTTGAGCTAAGTTTTAAAGGAAGAGCAAGTATTTAGTCATGGAGAGTAGGGTAACCTTGACTGAAGGAATAGTAGGGTAACCTTGACTGAAGGAATAGTAGGGTAACCTTGACTGAAGGAATAATGTAAGCAAAAGGACAGAGGCATTAAAAAGAATGCAGTAAAGTTCCCTTGAGGGACTGGGGAGAAAGGAGGAAATATTCAACTTTCCATTTGGGAAATTCCTGACAAGTTTGCAAACAGTGGGGACAACCAATTCAATAGGCTGAGCCCTCAATCTTGGGGTTTGCCCCTATGAAACTTATTCCTGCAAAGGAGAAGCTAAACTTACTTATAATTATGCCTAAGAGTCACCCCCAGAAAACCTCTTTTGTTGCTCAGAAGTGGTCTCTCTCTCTAAGTTAACTCAGCAGATAAACTCACTGCCCTCCCTCCTACATAGCACCTGACTCCCTACAGTGTAAATCTCCCTGACAATGTGGGACAGGACTCCCAGGATGAGCTGGGATATAGCATCATGGGATTGAGAAAGCATTCTTAACCAAAAGGGGAAAGAAATGAAACAAAATAAAGTTTCAATGGCTGAGAGATTTCAAACAGTCGAGAGATTATCCTGATGCATTGTATTGATAACCCTTTTTAGTTTATGGTGCACTGGAGAGGCTAAAAGGAAATACCTGAAACTGTTGAACTGTGTTTCAGTAGCTTTGATTCATGAAGATGATCATACAACTATATAACTTCTACAGTGTGACCATGTGATTGTGAAAACTTTGTGTCTGCTGCTCCTTTTATCCAGTATATGGACAGATGAGTTAAAAAAAAAAATAAGGAAAAATAAATAAATACATAATGGGGGGGGATAAGGAGTAAAGAAAATTGGGTAGATTGTAATACTAGTGGCCAATGAGAGGGAGAGGTATAAGAGGTACTCATATGGGATGTATGAGTTTTTTCTTTTTATTTCTTTTTCTGGAATGATGCAAATGTTTTAAGAAAGATCACAGTGATGACTACACAACAATGTGATGATATTGTGAGCCACTGGTGGTATACTATGGATGGACTGTGTGTGTGAAGATTTCTCAATTCAAAAAAAAAATCTAGAAGTCAGAGAACTATAAGCAATTCTCCACAGGGATGTGATAGAGTGCTATGTATGGGGTTATATTAGAGAAATGGTGAGAGATAAAGCTGGAGGGGTAGGGACGGGAGGAGACAGGGGTTGATGGTGGTGGTAGTCGGAGACAAAAAATTAGGGAAGCAAATTGTGTTTGGGCTCTTGTTTTTTATAAAGTGTAAAATAAAATAATGAATCATGCTAACAAAAAAAATTAGGGAAGCTGTCAGTTATCAATCAACTCCTGACTACTGTGGTCTGCTTGTTACAGGGATTGTTGTCGTTTAATTTCCTGGACTGGTTGCTGCAGATAGAAGATCAGAGTTCTATTTTAATATACAGCTTAGCCATTGTCTGTTTGTATATTCAGTCTTGAGTCTCAAGTCCCAGAGCACACATTTGGCCATGATCTTTGAGGTTTTGACTTAAGTCCTTGCCTCCCCAAATACAAATGTCTAAACCTTCCAAGATGAACTTGTGAATATTTTATTCCGTTCTACAAGATTTCCCTTAGAAGCTTGCTTTAATATTTTTATTACCCTTCCAGTAAAAAACCTTGAGTGATATTCAAAAGAAAACAACATAACATTGGGGGAAAAGTACATGATTTTCTTATTAAATATTTGGCACAAATACTTTTTCCTTATGAATTATTAACAACACATGTCCGTCAGAAATAAAATAGAAATTCTAGAGCTAGAAGGGGGGATCTTTAAAGAACCAACCCAATCTCCTTATTTTTCACATGGGGAAATTATGGCTTAGAAAAGCGAAGTGATTTGCTTAGAGTCACATGGCTGATTTATAGAAGTCCAGGACTAGAGTCCAAATTTTCTGGACTTGAGAACTTCTATTACAGTGCTTTTTTCTACCAGCAACATTCTTTCTACCATACACAATGCCTCTCTAAGTCAGAAATGCATCAGTCTTGAGAAGCTATCAATCCTGGGTGTACTTCTATAAGAGGCTAAAACTGAGTTGTAAAAAAAAAAAGGTTAAAAAACATTTGACAGTTCACAATGATCTATAACTTACTGTCTTAACAAAATCTTTTTTTTGGAATTGGGGGGGTGGGGGGTAGGGATGGGGACTGGGGAGCAGAATGCTCGGAAAAGTAATACCTTCTTAATGACGTGAAGATAGTATCAAGTTATGATACCAAAGCTTTGAAACCATACCAAACAGCCTTACTTAGAAAGATAAAGACTACAAAAGAGTTTGGGAGGCAAAGGCTGAAAAATGGAAAAGGAAAATCATAGTACCTGTCTAAAATGATGGGAAGAACTTTATTTCAGAACACTTTAAGGAGTCCTTCACTCTCTATTGGAAATACCTTATAGCTAGGCCAGGAGCAAGGGAGGAAGGACAAGTTTAGATAAGAACAGATACAGAAAGCAAAGGACTGGGGGAGTTCCTGCAAACATCTGATTCTATCTGAGAAGGTGGTATATTTTGTTATTATTAAGAGAGGTCATCTCTAGAATCGCTACTCCCAGCTGACAGTCCTTAGCTCATACAACTGACCCTTGGAAATTTCCAAGAATCCTTACTCTAGAGTACAGCAGTATATCTCTACATGCCTATGGCTCCTGTCATGTTCATTTCCTAGGCAGTACTCACTGCAATTATGTGTTCATTTGTCCTCCACACTAGGTCCTGCAGGTCTCAAGGGAGAAATATGAAAGAGCAGTTCTGTAGTTTCATGGCTTTCGAGCTGCAGTTTGGAGATGCTGAGGTTTAAAGCAACTTGTGCGAGAGGCATTGTAGTAGTAAGCATCTTAGAATAAACCTATTGGAAAAGCTGCCAAAAATGCAATACTATAATGAGCGGCTTTTTCAGTGGCTTTCAGGCAAGTCATGGGGTATAGCATTCAAGCTCACTGCTAGAACAAATGTACCAATACAGGCTGGATCTTTTAATTTAATTTAATTAATTAATTTAATTTTTTTTTAACAGGCTGGATCATAAGGGTCCTGACTCCAGGGAAACACGGGCTATTTGTTTCTGCATTAGCCACCATGCACTCAACAAGTGCAACTATGATAGGCTTCAGGCATTCTTCCCTTACTTTTATCCTTGAAAAACAATAAATTGACTCAACTTTTTCTTATCCTCCTAACCCTCTTCACATGCAGGAAAGGTGTTCTGCTTTGTCCAAATCCAATAAGGTAGTAAGAACATGGGCCCCCTAGAGTAAAGTTACAAGTGCTGCCCAATGATTAAACAGCTTGCTGGGGAGAATGCCCTTGTACCTGACCACAGGCTTAGTAGAATTCCTGCTCCAACAGGACTCCTGCTCCTGGATATCTTACTTTCCAGGACCAAATATGCCTGAGGACAAACCAAACAGAACACTATTTGCAGTCAAGCAAATACTTCATGCTCTCTCTCTGAAAGAGAAAAAACAGATGATATATATTTCATCATTGTCCTTGTTCTCTTACAACCATTATAAAAGTAAGAAAAATAAGAAGTTTCTGGCTCTCCCATCTAAACAAAAGTCCTTTTTCAAGATATCGTCTATATTTCTCCAACAGGAATTAGCCCCCAGCTCTGGAAATTCAGCAAAAATAAAAAATAAAAAAAAAAAGATAGGAAGTATTGTATTCTCATAATCAAAAAGTATTTGAAAGTCTGAAACCAATTAGCTTTTACCCACTATCTTGCTGAGGCCAGAAGTACAATGTCCCTAGAGGGCCACAGGAATAGGGGAAGAACATTTTTACCACTCACTTATCCAGCCAGCTGCCCTATTACAACTAAACACCAAAGATCCTAAATCATTGGGGTGTGGATTATAAATTAGAAAAATGGGAAAAAAAATCTGTCTGTAATGAAAAATGCAATGTAGTCTTAGAAAACAGGCAAAAAATATGGTTTCAGTGCCCCCAATACTCACACAAGGTCCTGAGCTCAATGTCCATGAGGGAAAATGCACAACCTAGAATGCTACCTGCTCTTGATCCTTTCCCTCACCTCTGACTTTGACGATATTCTTTGCCCCTTTAGCAAGGGCCACTGAGAGTAAGGCATTCATTAACAGTCTACCATACAGAACCTTGGCTACTTCCCAGGGAGGTTTTTTAAAAAGAAACTAGAAGATCCTCTTCAGACCATAGTTGTAATTCTAGAAACATAAAACTCTGGCTTCTAAGAATGTAATGTCAAAGACTGCCCTTTGATGGATATATAAATGAGTCAGGTCCCTTGTTTCATATTATAATAATCACAATTAATTCTTTCAAGACCCTCTATTTTTGTACCAACTTAACAATGACCACCCCAAATCAGACCCTCCAATTGTGCCAAAATGCCCTGCTCACAGTTTCTAAACAAGCCGTACACACTTCTGTTCCTGCCTCCACATGTTTGTTCAGAGCATTCTCCCCACAAAGGATTCAGCTTTCAGGGTCCCATTTTACATATGATCCAACCTATCATTCAAATCCAGACTCTTCTATGTGGTCCCTATGGACTGAAACCCGTCTCTGAATTCTCAGAACACTGTTGTCTTTTGCAGCGTTTCATTGCATCTTATCTTTCACCGAGGCTGACAAGCATTTTGAGATAAAATCTCATGCCACAAAGGATCCCCTAGAATACCCAAATGGTGCCTTGACCAGAGGAGAAAACTCAATACAAGGGACTGGATTAAATGACTTTTAAGATCTCTTCCAGCTGTGGCAGTCTATGATTTTATAAATATCTACAAATAAAATAATATTTCAAACATTAAGAGATGTTATTTAATTGTATTTCATGGTGAGCTCCTCTAAAATGCAAATAAACTTCCTCTGTTTCCTAAGTTTTTATTTTGATAAATGCATTTAGAAAAAAAGGGAAGAGGGCGGCTGCCGTGGCTCAGCGGGCGGAGCTCCGACCTGCCGTGCTGGAGGTCTGGAGTTCGATCCCTGGTGCCTCCTGCCCATATGCAAATTAAAAAAAAAAAAAAAGGGAAGAAAGAAAAAAAAAAACCCAAATGACAGAATCCTTACTTCTTTCTTTACAAAAAGAATTCCAGATCCCGTTGGTTACATCCATGTAAAAAATAGGCTACGTTAATAAGGCTCTACAATAGGCTATATTTTATGAAAAAGAAAAGAAAAATAAAAACAAAATCTCTAGTGGGATTGAAAAACTACAGCTTGCAGGTTGGACGGATTGCCACCTATTTTTTGTAAATAAAGTTTTATCAGAACACAGATACACTCATTTATTACATATCTATTGGTGTTTTTATCCTACAACAGCAGAGTTGAATAGTTGCAACAGAGACCATATGGCCTACAAAACATGAAATATTTATTATCTGGCCCTTTACAGAAAAAATTTGCCAACCCTTGATATATATTCTAACATTCAACATAAAGTACCAAAATTCTGAATTACAGATCCTTAATCACAGCTGGTCACCAGGGGATTTCTCATTTATTCATTCAATAAACATTTAGTGGGATTTCTTATTTCTAACTAAATCCTTATTCTTCTTCAGTTGTAAAAGGGGCATAATAGTATCAACCTCATAAGGTCATTATAAGAACTATATAAAGCCGTTAATATAATGCCTGGTACAAAATTTGGAAAAAAAATTATATATATATGGCTGCTATCTCCATTGTCATCACCATGATTGTCATCAACATACTTTCTTGAAGACCAGGAAAAACAGGGTCACTGTGCTGGCCATGACCACCTGAGTCAGAGAAGTAAACCCTCTCTTTGAGGCTTCATTTCATACCTGGGACAGAGTTTTATTTTGACAGTATTCATAGGAGCTCAGACTGCAAACACAAGAATAGAGGGCATCTCTTTTGATATGAAATGGCAGTTGACCCCATAGTTCTCAGACACCAATGCACCAAGGATGCATTATCTTCTTCCAGAGCTTATTGGGGAGCCGAATATGATTTAAATTTATGAACAACAGCACGAGATCGTAGATCTTTCTTGCAGTCCTTATCTCAGCAACAGCATTAAAATATAAGAAATCAATAACTCCACTACCTTATCACTGCCTCTCAAAGCAACCATCTGTCCAAATCTGGCAGTGAACAGCCAACTTAGCAGGGAGTTCTGGAGCTAGAATTGCCTGTGGAGTAGCTAGGCCTTTTTTGCTTCTGCCTTGTTCAATCACAAGATACACTCTCAGGCAAAGTGGCTTTTCTGCTGATAAGGTAGTCCCTAAAGTTAGTGACAACTAGAGGCTATCTGCTGACAACATTCCCTGAAGCTGAGCAGCAAGTTCTTTGTTGAAAGGGGACCAAGGCAGTACTTCTCTAGTCTATTAGATGGCACAATGGACAAAGTGCATCAAGAGCCAGTGCCTTTTCTTAAGAATTTGTTTTATCCCAGGACTCTCTCTTTCTAAGAATACAAGAAAGAAAAACTATGCATCTGTTTGTGGCCAATATTTAAATAATAAAAGCCCTTGAAGTTTAGTAAGACCATAAATGACTATCCATTGCTTTAATGTTTTGGACAGAGCTGATGAGTTGGTCAAGATTTTAGCAGCTGAGGTAGGACGCAGTCCCAAAATAGCCATCATTACTGTCCCTACTTTCAGGATGTATAGGGAGCACACTGAGGCTGAAAGGGACGGTGCAATGTAAGTACATATTTTTTTCCCAAGCTGTCTTTCAACTTAATTGTTTTGAAGAAACCCTTTGTTCAAAACCTAGAGGTTTAGAATTTTATTAGTTATTTATTGCTGCATAACAAATTGCCTCAAATGTAGAGCTTAAACCAATAAACATTTACTATCTCACAGTTTCTGTGGGTCAGGAATCTGGGAGCAAGTTTAACTGGGTGGTTCTGGCTCTGATTCAGCTGGGTGGTTCTGGCTCTGATTCTCATGAGGCTATATTTGAGCTGTTGGCTAGAACTGCAGGCATCTCAAAGCTTGACTGAAAGAGAATCTGCTTTTAACATGGCTGTTGGCAGGTCTTAGAATATGAACTTCCAAGTTCGTGCAAATGGATGACAGTTGGCCTTGCAACATGGGCCTCTCCATAGCCTGCCTCGGTGTGCTCATGACATGGCGGCTGGCTTCCCTCTTCTCAGAGTTGCCTCACAACACAGCTGGCTTTCTCAAAATGAGTGATTCAAGAGAGAATGTGAGAGCACAAGCATTCACCCAAGACAGAGCTGCGTCTTTTAATAACCTAATCTTGGAAGTGACATGTCTCTACTTCTGCCATAGTCTCCCCCAGAAATGAGTCAGAAAGTTCAGCTCCTACTCAAGGGGAGGGGTATTAAGTTCTACCTCTTGAGGGGGGCTGGATGGAAGAATTTGTGGATGTATCTTTAAAACTTCCACAAAACTTAAACAATAGAAAGGATCAGAAGTCTGTGAGAGTCATTTTTGCTACAGAGAAAGTAAGAAATGAATAATCCAACAAAACCATTAGCTATTGTATTAGTTAGGGTTCTCTAGAGAAACAGAATCAACAGGGAACACTTGCAAATATAAAATTTATAAAAATGTCTCACGTGACCGCAGGAA
Source organism: Myrmecophaga tridactyla (assembly GCA_004026745.1). Taxonomy (NCBI): domain Eukaryota; kingdom Metazoa; phylum Chordata; class Mammalia; order Pilosa; family Myrmecophagidae; genus Myrmecophaga; species Myrmecophaga tridactyla. The sequence continues at coordinate 861 of PVIY010033197.1, read as the reverse complement.
CACAGAGTCTAAATCCACAGGGCAGGATGCAAAGCCGACGACTCCGATGGAGGGTCTGGATGAACTCCACAGGAGAGGCTCACCAGCCGAAGCAGGAATGGAACCTGTCTCCTCTGAGTTCTCCTTAAAAGGCTTCCCATGATTAGAGATTTAGCATCACTAACTGCAGAAGACACTCTCCTTTGGCTGATTACAAATGGAGTCAGCTGTGGATGCAGCTGACGTGATCATGACCTAATCCTATGAAATGTCCTCATTGCAACAGACAGGACAGCACTTGCCCAATCAGATAAACAGCTACCACAACTTGGCCAAGTTGACACGTGTCCCTAACCATGACAGCTATGTCCACACAAAAAGTGTTTTGAGTAACCTGGCTTTATTCAGAAAGAGCAGACTCTCCTTCCCAGCAAGAGTGCCACAGCTACTAAACCAGGAAAGGCAACTTCCCCAAAGCAAGAGTAAAATAAAATACAGCAATGTCTCTACCCACTAGACTACTGAAAGGAAATCACCACAAATCTGCCGTTTTTAGGTTCTTAGGCTTCTTAATCTCCAGGATGGTATATACGCGTTTCTGCTTGGTTTTTAACACTTTTTTTTAAATTGGGGAAAACTTTTAAATATAGAAAAGTACAAAGAAAATAATAATAATCATCCATTCTTCTACTATCCAGAATTAACTGTCATATTCCAGCATAAACGCTTCTAGTTATTCTTCTTTTTTTTAAAGAAAAATAACATTGTTTTATGAAGATGCATGAATTTTAAAGAATTCAAGCACTTTAGAAAATTACTAAGACAAGCTTTTAAAAATTCACTCTAAATCTTGTCATCAGGAATAATAATCATTATAAACAC
>PVIY010033196.1:0-28293 GCA_004026745.1 Myrmecophaga tridactyla | reverse complement strand
CTAATCTTCTATCAGGCACTACACAGGATGGTAATCAAAGACTGGAGAAACAACACAGCATTAAAAAATGAATAAGCTTTCCTGAGATCGAGGAGCCAAGATGGCAACTTAGTGAGGTATGGGATTTAGTTCCTCCTCCAGAGCAGCTAGTAATTAGCCAGGAACAGTACAGAACAACTGTTGGGGCCACGTGAGTGACCGGACACATAGCGTATACCAGGCTGGACAAACTGGATCAGCTGCTAGCCCACCCAGAACCATGAGTCCCCTAAGGCGTGGAGGCCAAAGCCCCTCATGCACAGGCTGCTTCCCAGAGGGGAAAGGAAAGGGACTCTACTAACAGCAAGGGACTAAGCTCTACCAAGCTCCAATTTGTGGAATTAATTAACAAATTCTGACTACTAAAAATAGTCCCCCAGCTCAGATGACCTCGAGTAAAAGCTGAAGCTGTTGGTTTATGCCCCAGCGCAGAGGGGGCAGGGCTGATGGAAAAAGAAAAATAAAACAGATTTTTTTGAATTGGACAGCACAAAATACTTGAAAGGATCTGGGCCCTGAAGGAAAGGAGGGGGCACACAGGACCTGGAGATACACAGAGCAATGCACCAAATTAAGCTCTTGAATGGCAAACCGGAGGAATCAGGATCCTGCTCTGAAAAGGATTTTTTTTTTTTTTTTTTTTTTTTTTGTGGCTGTGTTTCTATGGTTTGACTGCTCTTTGGAAACACCTGCAAGGCTTCTCAGGCTCCAACTGCCCCAGTCAAGAGCAGAATTAAGCTTGTCTGAGAGCTGGTCTGGAGGCTGTTGCCTTCCCCAGGAGAGGGGTGGGGCCCAGCTCAGGTGGAATCTCTCCCTCAAGGAATTCAGACCCCAGGGTCTGGAAAACTGAAGCGATTAAAGCCAACCTACAACCTCACCTCTGTCTCAACTACGGCCCCAGCAGGGAGAGCCTGCTGAAGTTAAAGGGACCACATCACCTTATGCTAGTGGGACCTGCAGGCAGAAAAGTGCCACATACTGGGCACGACAGGAAAAACAAGAGTCCAGAGGCTTCATAGGAAAGTCTTTCAATCTGCTGGGTCTCACTCTCAGGGAAAACTGATGCAGGTGACTCTTTCCCCCTGAGAGGAGGTCAGTTTGGTCTGGGAAAATCTGACCAGGGTCTGTAATACCTAAGTAGACCCTACTAAACGGGAAAAAAAAGAAGGCACAATACAGGCAGGGCAAGAAACAAGAAAACAAGAAATGGAAAATTCTGATCTGTTAAACAAAACCGAAGCTAGAATAAGCTGAAGTGAATGTCAAAGAACAGACAGACAACAAAGTAATCCAGGATGAAAATCCTAGGTAAAACAGTGAAAACAATCTCCAGAATAAACTAATTAAGGAAATTAAATGCCTAGATACAAGCAAAAAATAATGAAACATACTAGGAAAATTGAAGATATGGCCCAGTCAAAGGAACAAACCAACAATTCAAATGAGATATAGGAGTTGAAACAATTAATTAAGAATGTTCGAACAGACATGGAAAACCTCACCGAAAAATCAAATCAATGAATTGAGGGAGGATATAAAGAAGGCAAGGGATGAACAAAAAGAAGAAATCAAAAGTCTGAAAAAACAAATCACAGAACTTATGGGAACAAAAGGCACAACAGAAGAGATGAAAAAAAATGGAAACCTACAATGTTAGATTTTAAGAGGCAGAAGACAGGATTAGTGAACTGGAGGATGGGACATCTGAAATCTGACAAGCAAAAGAAAATACAGGGAAAAGAATGGAAACATACGAGCAGGACTCAGGGAACTGTAAGACAACATGACACACACATGTTGTGGGTGTCCTAGAAGAAGAGAAGGGAAAAGTAAGAGAAAGACTAATGGAGGAAATTATTACTGAAAATTTCCCAACTCTTATGAAAGACTTAAAATTACAGAACCAAGAAGTGCAGTGTACCCCAAACAGGATAGATTCAAATAGATGTACTCTAAGACACTTACTAATTAGAATGTCAGATGTCAAAGAGAAAGAGAGAATTTTGAAAGCAGCAAGAGAGAGGCAATTAATCACAAACAAGGGAAGCCCAATAAGACTATGTGTAGATTTCTCAGCAGAAACCATGGAGGCAAGAAGACAGTGGTATGATATATTTAAGATGCTAAAAAGAGAAAAACTGCCAACCAAGAATTCTATATCCAGCAAAAATGTCCTTCAAAAATGAGGGAGAAATTAAAACATTTTCAGACAAAAAATCGTCGAGAGAATTTGTGACCAAGAGACTGGCTCTGCAAGAAATACTAAAGGGAGCACTAGAGACAAGATAGGAAATGACAGGAGAGAGGCGTGTGGAGAAGAGTGTAGAAATGAAGACTATCAGTAAAGGTAAAAAGAAGAAAAATTAGATATGACATATAAAATCCAAAAGGTAAAATGGTAGAAGAAAGGACTGCTCTTTACAGTAATAAAACTAAGTGTTAATGGATTAAACTCCCCCAATTAAAAGACATTGACTGGCAGATGGATTAAAAGACAGAAACCCTCTATATGCTATCTTCATGCAAACAACAAGCAGAAAACAGCAGGAGTAGCTATACCAATATACAACAAATTAGACTTCAACTGTGAAACAGTTAAAAGATACAAAGAAGGATACCATTTATTAAGAAAAGGAACAATTCAACAAGAAGACATAACAATCATAAATATTTATGCACCGAGCCAGAGTGGTCCAAAATACATGAGGTAAACACTGAAAAGAGAAATAGACACATCTACCATAATAGAGACTTCAATTCCCCACTCTCATCAATGGACAGAACATCTAGACAGAGGATCAATAAAGAAACAGAGAATTTGAATAATATAATAAATGAACTAGACTTAACAGACATATATAGAACATTACATGCCTCAACAGCAGGATACACCTTTTTCTCAAGTGCTCATGGATCATCCTCAAGGATAGACCATATTCTGGGTCAGAAAGCAAGTCTCAAAAAATTTAAAAAGATTGAAATCATACAAAACACTTTCTCAGATCATAAAGAGGGCCAGAAAATTCACAAATATATGGAGGTTTAACAACACACTCTTAAACAACCAGTAGGTCAAGGAAGAAGTTTCAAGAGAAATCAGTAAATATGTTGAGGCAAATGAAAATGAAAATACAACATATCAAAACTTAAGGAATGCAGCAAAGGCAGTGCTAAGAGGGAAATTTATTGCCCTAAATGCCTATATCAAAAAAAGAAGAGCAAAAATCAAGGAATTAACTGTTCACTTGGAAGAGCTAGAGAAAGAACAGCAAACTAACCCCAAAACAAGCAAAAGGAAAGAAATAACGACGATTAGAGCAGAAATCAGTGAAATTGAGAACATGAAAACAATCGAGAAAATCAACAAAACTAGAAGTTGGTTCAATGAGAAAATCAATAAGACTGACCCTTAGCGAAGTTGACAAAAAGAAGAACAGAGAGGATGCAAATAAATAAAATCAGAAATAGAAGAGGAGACATAACCACTGACCCTACAGAAATAAAGGAGGTAATGAGAGGATACTATGAACAAGTTTATGGTAATAAACTAGACAATGTAAATGAAATGGACAACTTCCTAAAAAAGCATAAACAACCAATATTGACTTGAGAAGAAATAGACGACCTCAACAAGCCAATCACAAGTAAAGAAATTGAATTAGTCATTAAGAAGCTACAAAAAAGACCATAAAACTTTTACAAGGAAATGTAGGGAAATATCTTATAAATCTTATAATAGGAGGCTGTTTCCTAGCTCTTACACCCAAAGCACAAGCATTGAAGAAAGTAATAGATAAATGGGAACTCATCAAAATTAAACGTTTGCGCATCAAAGAACTTTGTCAAGTAAGTAAAAAGACAGCCTACACAATGGGAGACATTATTTGGAAATGACATATCAGCTAAGGGTCTAGTACCCAGAATATATAAAGAGATTGTTCAACGCAACAACAAAAAGACAAACAACCCAATTACAAAATGGGCAAAAGACATGAACAGACACTTCTCAGAAGAGGAAATACAAATGGCCAAAAGGCACACAAAAAGATGCTCAACTTCCCTGGCTATTAGGGAAATGCAAATCAAAACCACAATGAGATATCATCTCACACCCAGCAGAATAGCCATTATCAATAAAACAGAAAACAACCAGTACTGGAGAGGATGTGGAGAAAGGGGCACACTTATTCAATGTTGGTGGGATTGTCAAATGGTACAAAAGCTGTGGAAGGCAGTCTGGTGGTTCCTCAGGAAGCTAAGTATAGAGGACTTGAGGGTAAGGACACAGACATTTGCATACCAATGTTTATAGCAGTATTATTTACAATTGCCAAGAGATGGAAATAGCCCAAACGTCAAGCAACAGATGAGTGGCTAAACAAGCTGTGATATATACATATGGTGGAATATTATGCAGCTATAAGACAGAATAAAGTTATGAAGTATGTAACAACATGGATGGACCTTGAAGACATTATACTGAATGAGATTAGCCAGAAACAAAAGGCCAAATTCTGTATGGTCTCACTGATTTGAACTAACATTCATGAATGAGCTTGGAGAATTTCAGTTAAGAGCAGAGACCATTAGGAGATAGAAATAGGGTAGATATTGGGTAATTGCAGCTGAAGGGATACAGATTTACAACAGGACTGATTGTAAACATTCAGAGATGGATAGCACAATACTATCTAACTGTGATACAATAATGTAAGTACACTGACTGAAGCTGAATGTGAGAATGATAGAGGGAGGAGGGCTGGGGGCACAAATGAAATCGGAAGGAATGATAGACAATAAAGACTGAGATGGTATGATTTAGGAATGTCTAGAGTGTACAATGATAGTGACTAAATGTACAAATTAAAGAATATTTTTGCAGGAGGAAGAACAAAAGGAATGTCAATATTGCAGGGTGTTGAAAATAGATGGTAATTCATATTTTAAAATTTTAACTTATGTGTGAGATTAAAGCAAAAAATGTTTATTTGGTACAAAATTTGTATTTTGACTAGTGCATCTCCTAATACAACTTATATGAGTTTAACTGAACACCATAAGTACATGGAACCTTGAGTAGGGCATGAGATTTGTAGGTTTGTCCAGAGTGATGCCCCGATAAATCCCAGAGTGATTTGAACAGTGAATAAAAAAGTATTTGCAAAGTCCCCTTGGGGGAATGGTGAGAAAGAGGGAAAATTCAACTTCCCCATTTAGAGAAGGCCTGATATTCACTCAAGCAGTGAGTACAACAAAATCAATAGGCTGAACCCTCAATTTTGGGGTCTGCTCATATGAAACTTAACCCCACAAAGATAGGCTAAGCCTACTTAAAATTAGGCCTAACAGTCACGCCTAAAGAACCTCTTTGGTTGCTCAGGTGTGGCCTATCTCTCAGTAACATGACAAGCAAACTCACCGCCCTCCTCTTCTCTACATAGGAAATGACTCCCAGGGGTGTAAAGGTGGGACAGAAATCCTAGAATGAGCTGGGACTTAGCATCAAGGGATTGAGAAAAACCTCGACTGAAAGAGGGAAGAGAGAAATGAGACAAAATAAAGTGTCAGTGGCAGAGAGATTTCAAATAATCAAGAGGTTATCCTGGAGGTTATTCTTACACATCATATAGATAACCGCTTTTTAGTTTAAGTGTATTAGAGAGGCTAGAGGGAAGTGCCTGGAACTGTAGAACTGTGTTCTAGTAGCCATGTTTCTTTAAGATGATTGTATAATGATATAGCTTTCACAAAGTGACTGTGTGACTGAGAAAACCTTGTGTCTGATGCTTCTTTTATCTACCTTATGGACAGGGGAGTAAAAAATATGGAGTAAAAATAAATAAATAATATAGGGAACAAATGTTTAGATAAATTGGGTAGAGGGAAATACTAGCAGTCAATGAGAGGGAGGGGTAAGGGGTATGGTATATATGAGTTTTTTCTTTTTTCTCTTTATTTCTTTTTCTGGAGTGATATAAATGTTCTGAGAAATGATCATGGTGATAAATATACAACTATGTGATGATATCGTGAACCACTGAATGCACCACAAGTATGGAATGTTTATACATTAAGAATGTTCATGTTGTATGTTGATTAGTTTTATTAATAAAAATTTTAAATAACTAAATAAAAATGAATAAAAGCTCTGGTTTTCCAAATGGAAAATTTACAAGTTTTCAGATATGCCTATGATTATGAGGTAGGAACTAAAGAAATAAAAGCAACAGGATTCCTGAGTTTTAGATAAGATATCTATGCAAGATTTAACAACTATGAATACTAAAGTTAATGTTTCCTGAAAATAACATGAAATGTATCCACTCCTGGAGTTATTTTTTTTTTTAAATCATCTACCAGAGACAGTTTTGTACACTCTCTTGGCAGTCTTTTCTTCTTTATAATTCTATAGTTAACAAGTAATTTGTTTTAGAAAAAAAATCATAAATTGTGATTTCGCTCATTTGATATGTGCATGTATGTACCCATTAAATGCAAATAATGTTAGGTAAATATAATCAGAATCTCTCCAAAAAAAAAGTCTATATTTTTTTCTTTAATTTAAGAGTTTTGCAGCTTAAAATTTATTTTGTCATTAATGGATGCAGATTTAGAGGCTCATTTGTACAATCAGAGATTTCAATCTTATTTTCAAATAGTAATTAGTGAAAAGACAAAACAGAATACTTATTTCTCTCTTTATTCTCAAGAGATCTAAAACAGAAGCCAAGAATGTACAAAAAGTAAAACAGTTAAGTTAGATATCATAAGAAAACAAAAGGGCCAAAAATTTATAATTCATAGTAAATCAGATAAAGCTTCACATCTCACTTTGTATTACTTATGAACACAGGCTCTGATAAATTAAATATAAGAAATTACTAAACATCAAAGAAGTGAGGATTAAATTTTCTTTCAGTTCTTCGTAAAATATCAGCAATAAATCATTTAGAATAGTCTGAGTATTTTCTTTCATTCCCTGGCTTTCTTTTCTTAATTTGAATTTGAAAAGCTTCTATCATGCTCTATAGCAGAGTTCCTGCTCTTATCTAAACCCATTATTTCTTTTTTTGTTTTTATAATAATCTCTCTCATTTTGACTCTCTTCAAGATATTCATTTTACCCTTTGTGAATGAATTCCTCCCCCTCATTCCCCTTCTCATTTTCAAATTTGTCTAGCTGTCCTCTTTGGTGGCTTTCTAATTCTTTCCTTCCATAATATCATACCAAAGAAGTGTATAGTTCCAGCAACTTTCTATAAATCTCAATCCTGTATATCTATCTTACGAACTACTACACTTGTTTTCTATTATGATCTTGAGGAGTTCCATTTCTTTCTAGAATCCTTATCATCACTAGGCTGATACACAATTATGAGAATGGGGGATACAGTATGTGAAAAAACATGGAAAAATTAAAAAAAAAAAACAACTTTACCTTTGTAACACCAGGGATTGGTGAAGACTTGAGGGAAGGTTTTAGAAGAGGGTCAGGTGATGGAAAGGCAGCATGAGAGAGGCCCTGGACTGTGACTGGCAACTGTGGAAGGGTTTCAACCATATCTTCTTGTTCACTATTGGAACCATTGTCCTCTAACAAGGTTCTATTTTCTGGTCTCACAAAGCTATGTTTTTCTTCAACTACTGTAAAAACAAAGTAAAGAGTATATAAAATTACCTGTAATTTCAAATCAGTGAATAAAACAAGATTGGGCAGTCTTTAAATAGCTTACTATTTTTCCTGGATTGCTGAGACGCAGCCATTAGCTTTGTTAAACTTGGTTTAGGGAGATTCTAGAAACAAAATAATAGTTTAAGGAATAAAAGTAATAAATTTGATATATATACATAGAGCTATAATATTAACAATTACTGTATGATCTACTACAAAGAGCACAGCTTTCGAGTCATTATCATTCAGATGTGTAATCCAATCCCAGTTCTGCCATTTAGTAACTCACATACATCCTCTCATTGCTGGGGATTATGAGAAATTATATACATTCTTCTCAAAATGTAACTCCTGTTACACATAACTGATTATGATATCTGTTGGATTGCTTTTTTAATTAAAGTAATATAGAACAAAAATTTATCTCTGGGTAGTTTAGAGTATTATTGAAAAACACTAGCATTAAGAAATTAAAATTATTTGTTATAGTTCGAAATGTGTTTAGCAACATCTGCATGATTTATATGGTTATCCAATTTATCTCGTGCTGGAGGGAAAATGTGAGACTTCAGTTCTTAGTAGTACCTTACTTAGATGGGTGGGAATTGCAAACAGTCTAACTGCTTCTGTTTGTCAAAAGCTGAAAACAGGAGTGGGCGGGCCACAGTAGCTCAGCAGGCAGAGTTCTCACCTGCCATGCTGGAGACCCAGGTTTGATTCCTGGTGCCTGCCCATGCAAGGAAAGAAAAAAAAGCTACAAACAGGAGGAAGAGGAGCAAGATGGCTGCATAGGGAAGTGTGAAATTTAGTTAGTCCTCTAGAACAGCTAGTAAATAAACAGGAACTATCAGGAACAATTATCTGGAAGATATCTGTGACCAAACACACATCATACACCAATTCAAAAGGTGGGAGGAGCCAAGATCACAACACAGAACTGTAGTAAAGCCTCCATACTGCAGAAGCTGGCCTTCCTTCCCCACTGTCATGGCAGGCTGTGTTGTAGAAATTTCTCCATGGAAAAAAGCAGCAGTCTTTACTAGGAGCAAAGGAAGGTAGCTCAATCAAGCTTCAACTAGGCTTTTGACGAACAAATTTGAATAGATGAATGCAAGCTCCCAGCAGAGATATACCAAGAGCAAGCGGGAAAGGAACCCTGAGGTTTCTCGCAGCAGAAAAGGGACACATAAAGCCTGGTACCAACTACAGCTCTTGACTGGCAAACCTTGGAGACTGGGAACAGCCTTTGAAAATTAAAAAAAAAAAAAAAAATACTCTTAGCAGTCCATTAAAGAAAGTCTCGGGCATTTTCAATTTCAGTACTGACCAGGCAAGGGTGGAGTTAAGATAGGTCTGCCAGACAAAGTAACTAGTCAAGTGAAGGAGATAATTCTCTATAGGGCATATCTCCCCCAAGACAAGTGTGAGGGTGGGGCGTGGAGGGTGGGCAGAGGGCAGAGCCCAACATAAGTGGTGGCTCTCATTCAGGGAATCCAGACTCGGGGGGCTAGAAAACTGAAACAGCTAAATCCCAACTTTTACTTCAGCCTCTATCTCAACCATGCCCCTTGTGGGGAAAGGCTGCTGAGAATTAAAGGCACAGCATCACTTTACACTGGTGGGAAGCTATGGGCTGACAAGCACCACCTGTTGGGAAGGACAGGAAAAGCACAGAGTCTACAGGCTTCACAGGAAAATCTTACAACCTGATACCGATTACACACTCCTCCTGAGACCTGGGCCTGTCTGCCAGGAAAATCTGATCTGGGTCAATCATGTCTGTGGATTCTTCCTCAAACAAAAGGTTCCATATGGGCAGGGCAAGAACCAGAAAAACAAGAGCTGAAAAATTCTCAGCAGTTAAACAGAAGCTATACTAGAGGTCTAGAGTAAGTTGAATTGAATGCCAAAGAACAGATAAAGAACAAAGCCAAAAATAAGAAAACCACAGGTAAAAGAGTGAAAAGAACCTCCAGAACAAACTAAGCAAGGAAACCAGATGCCTTAGACACCAGGCAAAAATTAAAAGTCCTACTAGGAAAAACAAAGATATGACCCAAAGGAACAAACTAACACTTCAAACAAGATATAAGGAGTTGAAACAAAAATTAAAGGTGTTCAAGTGCTGCAATGGTGGCTCAGTGGCAGAATTCTCGCCTGCCAGGCTGGAGACCCGGGTTCAAATCCCGATGCCTGCCCATGCCAAAAAAAAAAAATTAAAGGTGTTCATACAAATATCCTAAATCAAATCAAAAATAAAATCAATGAGGTGAAGGAAAATATGGACAAAGAAATGAAGAATATAAAGAAGACACTGTGTGACCATCCAGAAGAACTCAAAAGCATGAAAAAACAAATGGCAGAACATATGGGAATAAAAAGTACAATAGAAGTGATGAAAAACACAATGGAGACATAAAACAGCAGATTTGAAGAGGTAGAAGAAAGTATCAGTGAAGTAGAGGACAGGACATCTGAAATCCTATACACAAAAGAACAGGGGGAAAAATGGAAAACACTGAGAAGCATCTCAGGAAATTAAATGACAACGTGAAAAGCATGAATATATATTTATGGTTGTTCCAGAAGGAGAAGAGAAGGGAAAGGGGGCAGAAAGAATACTGGAGGAAATAATCACTGAAAATTGCCCATCTCTTATGAAAGATACAAAACTATCCAAGAAGCACAAGATCCAAGAAGCACAACAGACCCCAAATAGAACTGATTTGAACAGACCTACTCCAAGATACTTACTAATCAAACTGTCAAATGGCAAAGACAAAGAGAAGGATGCATGGATGGTTCAGTGGTAGAATGTTCATTTGCACTCAGTGGTAGGATGTTCATTTGCCCTGAGGGAGACTGGGTTCAATTCCAGGCCCATGCACCAAAACAAAAGAATTTTGAAAGCAGTAAGAGAAAAGTGATTTATCACATACAAGGGAAACTAAGTAAGACTATGTGTGGATTTCTCAGCAGAAACTATGAAGGTGAGAAGGCAGAAGTATGATATGTTAAAGTTACTGAAAGAGAAAAACTGCCAACCAAGAATTCTATAGATGGCAAAAGTGCCCTTCAAAAATGACGGAGAGTTTAAAATACTTTCAAACAAACAGACAATAAGAGAATTTGTGAACAAGTGAACCTTATCTATAAGAAATACTAAAGGGAACACTACAGGCAGATAGGAAAAGACAGAGGAAAGAGAGGTATGGAAAAGAGTGTAGAAATCAAGACTATGAGTAAAGGTACAGAATAAAGTCATGATGCAGGTAAAAATGTGGATGAACCTTGAGGACACTATGTTGAGTGAAATTAGCCAGAAACAAAAGGACAAATACTATATGGTCTCACAAATACAAACTAACACTAATAAGCAAACTTTGAAAGTTAAAGTTGAGAACACAGATTTTCAGGAAATATAAAGACATTAGAAATTTGATGCTGAAGGAATACAGAATGTTCAACAGGACTGATTGTAAAGATCCAGAAACGGACAGCACAATAGTATCTGATCATAGCAAGCTGAGTGTGAAGATGGTTGAAAGAAGGCTTGGGATATGTATGATACCAGAAGGAAAGAGATGATAAACACTGGGAATGCATAACATAGCAAAACTAAACACAGACAATGAGGATAACTAAATGTACAAATAAAAGAATGATTTTATATGAAGGAAAACAAGTGAATGTCAACATTGCAAGATACTGAAATGGGACAGTAAAGGAAAAAATACAATAAATTCGAATTAGGATCTATGGTTAACAGTAACATTGTAATATGTTTCCATTAAATGTAAAAAAAGCAATATACGCTTTTTTATTTCTTTCTTTGTATATGTTATACAATTTTAAAAAGTTTAAAAAAGGTAATATACAAAGCTAAATGTCAATAAGAGTGGGACATAAGGAAGGAGTTTGGGATTCTTTGTGGTGGTATTGTTGTTTCTCCTTTTTATTTTATTTTTATTCTTCATTTTTTTCTCCTCGTCCTTCTTTGCAGAAGAACTGGAAATGTCCTCATGTGTGGTGGTGAATACATAAGTATGTGATTATACTGAGAACCACAGATTGTTTACTTAGGATGGATTGTATAGTGTGTTAATAAAACTGTTTAAAAATATACAGAAAGATACAAGTGCTAGAGAAAATGTAGAGAAAGAGATGCAGCTATTCACTGTTAGTAGGGAAACAGAATGGTACAGCCCCTCTGGAGGGCAGTAGGATGGTTCCACAGGAGGCTAAGTACAGGGTTGCCATATGATCCTACAACCCCGTAATAGGTATATACTCAGAAGAACTGAAAGCAGGGACAAAAATGGACATTTGCACACTGGTGTTTATGGCAGCAATATTCACAATTTACAATGGATAGATGTGGCCTAAGGGAACATGGACTGATAATCGGAAGGGTGAACTGTGCTGTGTACATACCACGGAATACTGAGTGGCTGAAAGAAGGAATGAAGTTGTGAGGCATGCAAGTGGTGAATGAACCTTGAGGACAATATGTTGAGTGAAATAAGTCAGAAACAAAAAGACAAATAATATAATGCCTCACTAATATGAACTAACTATAATGTGCTACCTCTGAGAAGTGAATTTGAGAGCATAGATTATCAGGGGAACGCTTATTGTAAAGGTTCCTACAATGTAAGCTCTTACAGTAGTCACATCTATTCCTGAGTTATAATGGTTACTACTAAATTCTGAGCTGCTAAGCTCTTTATGTATAACCTGGTCATCCCCTGAAACTTCTGGTATCTCTGTGACATCTGAGACTCAGAGCTACAGTTTTGCAGCTATGAAAGTCAGCACTACCCCATACAGCAACTGTTTAAAAAGCTGAAAAAGAGATCAGAATAAGTAGACAAATGAAAGAAGCTGATATAGTTAGGACACTAAGGTAAATCAGACTAAAACGGTAAAGAATGAGACTGACTGTGTTTCAAAACTTCAACTTATGCGTAAGACTAAAGGAAGAGATGTTTGTTTGGTTCAAAATATATATTTTCTGTAGCAAACTAATTTAACTTGTATGGTCAGTTTATTAGAGCACCATAATTATGTGGAATCTTGAACTGGAAGTGAGATCTTGTTGATTTGTACCACTTAGTGTACCATCTTGAATAGGGAGTGAGATCTTGTTGGTTTGTACAGGTTAGTGTGATGCCCCCATACATCCCAGAGTAATTTGGACAAAAAATGGAAAAGGATTTGCAAAGTCTCATTGAAGCATGAAGGAAAATGTGGAATAAACTTCCCTACTTGGGGAATTCCTGATATTCTTGCAAGCATTGGGAACTAACAATTTAATAGACCAAGCTCTTGCTCTTGAGCTTGCCCTATGAAACATATTCCTGCAAAGGAGAAGTTAAGGCTACTTATAATTATGCCTAAGAGTTACATCCAGAGAACCTTCTATGTGGCTAGATGTGGCCTCTTTCTCTAAACCAACTCTTCAGGTAAACTCACTGCCCTTCCCCAAACATTAGGCAGGACCCCCAGGGGTATAAATCTCCCTGGCACAGGGGGACATGACTCTCGGGGATGACCTAGTCTTGGCATCATGAATGAACTGAGGAAGTTTTTATGATCAAAAGGGGGAAGAGAAATGAAGCAAAATAAAGTTTCAGTAGCTGAGAGATTTCAAATAGAGTTGAGAGGTCATTCTGGAGTTATTCTTATACATTATATAATATCCCTTTTTAGTTTTCAGTGTGTTAGGACAGCTAGAAGGAAATAACTGAAAATGTTGAACTGTAATCCAGTAGCCTTGACTCTTGAAAATGACTGTAAAACAATATAACTTTTACAGTGTTGATCGTGTGATTATGAAAAACTTGTGAATGGCATTTCCTTTATCCAGAGTATGTACATATCAGTAAGAAAATAAAGACATTAAATAAATAAATAATATAGGGGTAAGAGGCATGGGATGTTTTGGACATTCTTTTTTATTATTTTTATTCCTATTTTTATTTATTTATTTATTTTTGAGTAATGAAAATGTTCAAAAATTGATTGTGGTGATAAATGCACAACTATACGATGATACTGTGAACCACTGATTCTACACTTTGGATGATTATATGGTATTTGAATATATCTCAATAAAGCTGCATAAGAAAAAACAAAACCACAACAAATAAACAGAGTAATGAAGAAAAAAAGCTAAAAACAAATTATCGTACAAATTCATCCCCTTCCAAGAAAAGAGAAGGGGAAAAAAAAGAAAAATCCTTGTGGGGCAATGACTGATGAATGAAAGTGAGCATGAACACACGGGCATGCACATAAACACATGCACACACAAACAGCTTTTAAGTAGAAAGCTGCAAATAAATATGTGAAAACAGATACAGAGAAATGGAGGAAAAGAATAGACCACAAAATGTTTTACTGTGAAGGAAGAATTAGTCTTGGGGTAAATAAAGAAGAAAAGAAAAGAAAAACAGGGGTAGATGGTATGAGACATGACCACTCAATCAAATACAAGCTTAGCCAATAAAGAACAGAAAAAACATAATTACAAAAAAGCATGTAGATGCTTCTTGAAGATGAATGTATAATGATATAGCTTTCACAATGTGACTATGTGATTGTGAAAACCTTGTGTGTGATGTTCCTTCTATCTACAGTATGGATAGATGAGTAAAAAATATGGATTAAAAATAAATAAATAATAGGTGGAACAAATGCTAAAATGAATTGAGTAGACTGAAATACTAGTGATCAATGAAAGGGAGTGGTAAGGGTACTGGAAAAAAAATATGGGGAACAAGGTTAAAATATATTGGGTAGATGGAAATACCAGTGGTCAACGAGAGGGAGGGGTAAGGGGTATGGTATGTGTGAGTTTCTTCTTTTTGTTTCTTTTTCTGGAGTGATGCAAATGTTCCAAGAAATGATTATGGTGATGAATACACAACTATGTGATGTTACTATGAGCAACTGACTATACACGAAGTATAGAATGTTCATATGTTAAGAATGTTATTGTTTGTATGTTGTTTTGTTTTGTCAATAAAAATAATTTAAAAAAAGATTCAACAGAAGAGATTTATCTAAATAGATCCATGGCTAACAGAACTGAAAGAGAAATAGATTACAAAAAAATGCATGTGGAAAAATGTGTGTGTGTGTGTGTGTGTGTTATGTGTGACTCACAGATAATTACAACGAACTTTGTCCATACTACATCCCTACTAATAATGATTTATATTACTTTTTGATTGTTTAAGAGTAAATACTACAAAAAACTAAATTTAGAGCAGGAGAATTAATTTTATGTGAGAGCATTTCACCTTGGTATCAAAATCTAAGTCTTCATCATCGGATGTAGGCCATGAATCATCAACACCAGGTTTGTTGGAAAGCCTTTAGAGCAAAAATATACAACAAAATGAGTGCATTCATTTAAAAAAAAGAATCTGATGAGAAGCTGGCTAACTATATAGTAAAGAATGTTTCTTAATTAAAATTTGGCTTATTTTTAAAAAGCATTCAGTTATTTATTTCTGATTCCACCTCTACCAAATTATGAATTATTCAATGAAGACTCATTTTTAGTCCTCATAACAAAAAATAACAGTCAATTTACTGGCAAACCTGAGAATACTTTTCATCACCAAAGCTGAACTCAGACGGACAGAACTTCTGTTACCTGAATTGGAACAAACCTGATAACCTAAAACTATCCCTTCTCCATGGTCTGTCCCACGTTTCAAGAGTGTGCCAGTTTGAAGTTGTTATGTACCCCAGAAAAGCCTTGTTCTTCTAATCCTGATTCAATATTGTAGGGTGGGAACCTTTGACTAGATTTTTTCCATGGAGAGAATCCACTCAGTTGTGGGTGTGACCTTTTGATTAGCTGGAGATGGGATTCCACCCATCAAAGTGTGCCTTGATTAGTTTACTGGAATTCTTTAAAAGAGGAAACATTTTGGACAGAGGTGAGAGCTGACAGAGCCGACAAAGAGAGCCTACATAAGACCCAGACATTTGGAGATGCAGAAAGAAAATGCCCCCGAGGAAGCTATTTAAAACCAGATGCCAAAGACCACGGCAAACGCCAGGCATGTGCCTTCCCACCTCTGTGTTCTGGACCCATCAGCTTTTCTTCAGAGTTAAGATATCTTTCTCTGGATGGCTTAGTTTGGACATTTCTATGGCCTTAGAATGGGAAACTTGTAACTTATTAAATTCCCTTTTTAAAAGTCATTCCATTTCTGGTACATTGCATTTCAGCAGCTTTAACAGACCAAAATAGAGTAATCTTTATCTTTCAAAAATGGTAGTCTTGGTTCTTTATTCTTTAGCACCTTATCAGGAAGGTAAAAGCACTACTACTCCTTCTTCCCTTTACTCTAAAATAGTACAGGAAGTCCTTGAAATTTTTGAAAACAAAATGTTCAAAAGCCAAAGAATGTATTTATATGTTGTTAGTGGGACTATTGCTTCCAGAGAGATTAAAACATCAAAAATTACAAAATCCAATTTCTTTCCTATACAGGTTCTGTCTTATTCAGGTCCACATAAACTAGCAAGTCCATAAAATCCATAACAGGTGCTTAGATACCCTAGTAGAGTGACTTTTGAAAAAACAGTGTCCTGATAGTTATATCTCTATCTCCCTAAATACTGTCTAGGTATCTTCCTTCCTATGGACACTCACTTCCAGATGCCTCCTTCTGCAGGACTCAGTGGCAGTCCCAATATTTAAATCTTCAGTATATGAAGACAGATTCCAGGAACAAGGATGGGCTCAAATGACAAAGAGTGGGCACTCTCTATTTCCTTACTGCTGGGAAACAAACTAAACGTAGTCTCAGTAACTGACCCTCCACACAGGTATATTATCAAGTACTCAACAAAAGCTGACTGACCTGACAGCCATCCCCATCCCACCCTTCCCCTTCACATACACGGGGAGGATATCAGTGAATTGGACAAAGGGGTGAAGGTTAGGGGACACTTACACTTGGCCACAGACCTAGGTAGTACAGCAACCTCAACCTCCTAGTATGCTAAGGGGTCTGAGTTACCCTTTCTAAGTTGGGGTAGAGGTAGATGATACCACATTCCTATCTGCTATGAAGTCTCTTCCCAGAGGCTCAAGTTATTTTAAGATCTTTCAATAGAAATCCTGAAGTTTATTAATTCCTCCAATTCAAAAAACAATTTTTTAAAAAGCAACAACCTGTTCAGGACTCCCATGAATCCCCTAAGCCTTTCTAGATAACTTCCAATATCCCATGACCTTCATTGCTATGATTTATCTTTATCAAATGCATCAAAGAATCCAATACTCCAATGCATTACTAAGGGCTCTCTAGAAGAACAGAACCAGCAGGAAATATCTGTAAATGTGAGATTTATAAGTGTCTCACACAACCATGAGAACACAGGGGTCCAAAATCCATGGGGCAGACTGGAGCACTGGCAACTCCAAAGGGTCTAGACGAACTCCACTGATGAGGTTGGCTGGCTGCAAAGTGAAAGTTCTCTCTTCTCCCCTAGAAGTCTTCAACTAATTGGATCAAATCCACCTGCTTGCATTCTCTTGTTTGCAGAAGACACATCCTTAGTAGAGCGTAGATGTAATCAGTCACAGATGCAATCAGTTGACTAATGATTTAACAACAATCCAGCTTTCTGGTTTATCAACAAGTGACAAAATATCCTTGCAGTAAAAGTTATGCCAGAACTTGCCTGATCAGACAACTAGGCACTATCACCTGGCCAAGTTGATACCTGAACCTAATCATTACAGGCCACCACTTGTCAACTTGGCACCTACACACATCACCTTAAATCATACTTAATCTCTAAACAGAGCATAATAACAGACATATGTTTCACCTAACAATACTCAACTGTCCTGCATACAATCAGAAATGCACTAAATCACTCCAGAATAGGATGCAAGTCTGTGCTGGTTTGAAAGGAAGTATGTCCCCTAGAAAAGCCATGTTTTAATCGAAATCCCATTCCCTATTCAGTACTGTATGTTTGAAACTGTAATGAGATCATCTCCCTGGATGATGTGATTTAGTCAAGAGTGGTTATTAAACTGGATTAAGTGATGACATGTCTCCACCCATTGGGTGGGTCTTGATAAGTTTCTGAAGTCCTATAAAAGAGGAAACATTTTGGAGAATGGAAGAGATTTGGAGAGAACAGAGAACGCTGCAGCACCACGACACAGAGAGTCCACGAGCCAGCGAGCGACCTTTGGAGATGAAGAAGGAAAATGCCTCCCAGGGAGCTTCATGAAACCAGAAGCCAGGAGAGAAAGCTAGCAGATGACGCCGTGTTCGCCATGTGCCCTTCCAGCTGAGAGAGAAGCCCTGACTGTATTTGCCATGTGCCTTCTCACTTAAGAGAGAAACCCTGAACTTCATCAACCTTCTTGAACCAAGGTATCTTTCCCTGGATGTCTTTGATTGGACATTTCTATAAACTTGCTGTAATTGAGACATTTTCTCGGCCTTAGAACTGTAAACTAGAAACTTGTTAAATTTCCCTTTTTAAAAGCCATTCTGTTTCTGGTATATTGCATTCCAGCAGCAAGCAAACTAGAATAAAATCCTTAGGTAATAAGGACTTGGTTCCTAAACTTGGTATCCTATAACTTAAATACTATAACATGAACAATACAACTTATGTCATATGATAAGAAGAAATATTTGTTTTATGTACAAATACAAAAATACAACTCATAACAAAACAAGGAGGAAATATTTATACCATCACAGTCCTCATTTTTGTAACTGGACATGTGGTTGTAGTTCATATTTATCACTACCTTCTTCCACTACCTATTTCATGTTCCCTTTACCTTCAGCAAGCACTTCAGCTGGCTGTGGTTCTTTCCCTGGTGGGGTGACCCAAACCTTCATTCCTGGTAAGACCAGAGAATTCCATGAGTATGTGCCCACACCTGCACTTCATTCGCTACAATGTTCCTTAATCAGAAGCAATGCTGTGTGGAATCACAGGACAGTGGATAAGGCTCTCTTTAAGTCCACAGATGGTAGTTTTGGCAGAAGAACTGCATGCAGGGAAAGCAAACCCATCCAGAGTATGTGTCTATTCCAGTTAGGACAAATCACCGCCCTTTCCATGATAGAAGTGGTCCAATGTAATCAACCTGCCACAGGTAGCAGGCTGATCACCTCAGGAAATGGCACCAAATTGGGGACTGAATGTGAGTTTCTACTGCTGGCAGATTGGGCATTCAGCAGTGGGTGTAGCCAGATCAGCCCCGGTGAGTAGAAGTTCGTGTTGCTCAGCCCATGCATAACCTCCACCCCTACCACCACGTCACTTTATTCATGAGCCCACTGGACAATGACAGAACTGGCTGTAGAAAGAGGAAGATTTGTTTCCATTGAACAGGCCATCTCATCCACTTCATTAGTAAAAACTTACTCTGCTGGTAAGTATTCACATGGGACACAAATATCTTTATGTTTTTTACCCACTCAGAAAGATCTATTCATATACTTCTTCCCCAAACCTCTTTATTGCCTTCCAAGTCCCTGACCATCAAGCCAAACCATTAGCAAAAGCCCATGAGTCAGTATACAAGTGCACCTCTGTCCAATTCTCCTTCTAAGCAAAATGAACAAACACTGCTCGAAGTTCCTTCAGGGACATTTCAGATAGGAGCAGTAGGGCTACAGCCATCCACTTTTGGGTGGTACCTACATATCATGCAGAACCATCTGTGAACCAGGCCCAAATTTTCTTTTCCTCAGTCAACTGATTGTAAGGAACTCCCCAAAAGGCCATAGTTCTCGGCTGGGAAAGAGAAGGTAATGTAGCAGAAGTGGGGGCCATGGGCATTTCAGCCACTTCCTCATGTAATTTATTTGTGCCTTCCAGACCTGCTCAAGCCCCATCTGTTATATACTATTTCCATTTTATGATGGAGTGCTGCTGTGTATGCCCAACTTTATGGCTTGGTGGGTCAGACAAATCCAGCTCATGATAGGCAACTCAGGTCTCATGGTAACTTGATGGCTCATGTTTAAGCATTACATCTCTACTAAGGCCCAGGAACAGGCTGTGCTGGTTTGAAACTGTTGTGTTTCTCAGAAAAGCCATATTCTTTCAACCCTAATCCACACTTGAGGGAGTAGACCTATTGTTAGGTGGAATCTACTTGATTCAGTTGTTTCCATGGAGATGTGACCCACCCAATTGTGGGAGGATCTTTTGATTAGGTGGTTTCCATGGAATATGTCTCCACCCACTCAAGGTAGGTTTTAATCAACTTGCTGGAGTCCATTAAGAGGGAACTATTTCAAGAAAAGCTTCAGAGCTGACACCCAGAGACATGTGGAGATGAAGAAAGAAAATCCCCCTGGGTAAGCTATTTGAAACTAGAAGCCAAAGGACCAGCATATTCCAGCAACATGCCTTCCCAGATGACAGAGGAGTTTTAAATCAAGATTTTTTTCCCCTGGATGTCTTAGTTTGGACATTTTTATGTCCTTAGAACTGTAAACTTGTAACTTAAAAAATTCCCTTTATAAAAGCCAACCCATTTCTGATATACTGCATTTCCAGCAGCATTTAACTAAAACACAGGTTAAAAGTTGTTTCTTAAAAAGAGAGTAGTTATCTGCAGAGGATGATTTATTACTTGGGATTTCCTAAAGCAACAGAACCACAGGACATATGTGTAAATATGAGATTGATAAAGGTATCTCATGCAACCATGTGAATGCAAGAGTCCAAAATCCATAGGGCAGGCTGTGAAGCTGACAACTCCAAGGAAGGGTTTCGATAAACACCACAGGAGAGGCTCACTGGCAGAGGCTGAAGAAGCAGTGAAAATTCTCTCTTCTTCCTTAAAAGTCTTCAACTGATTGGATTATCTCATTCCCACACATATTCCCCCGATTTCTGTCTACATAAATTGTAAAACTCAGCTGGGCCACACTGGCTCACTGGCAGAGCTCTCACATGCCATGCCAGAGACCCGGGTTTGATTCCCAGTGCCTGCCCATGCAAAAAAAAAAAAAAAACAGTTTTGTAAAACTCATGTAGTTCTTTTGGAGTATAGCATACCTCCTCATGGGTCACACTTTGCACCTTACCTATCAGAGCCTGTTGGGACCTTACTTTGGTTATAGGTTGTTCTAGTTTGCTAGCTGCTGGAATGCAACACACCAGAGACAGATCGGCTTTTAATAAAAGGGGATTTATTTTATTTAGTTCTTCAGAGGAAAGGCAGCTAACTTTCCACTGAGTTTCTTTCTTACGTAGGAAGGCACAGGATGGTCTCTGCTGGCCTTCTCTCCAGGCCCCTGGGTTCCAACAACTTTCCCCGGGGTGACTTTCTGCATCTCCAAAGACCTGGGCTGAGCTGCGAGTGCTGAGATGAGGAATGCCGAGCTGCTTAGGCTGTGCTATGTTGTGGTCTCTCATCTAAGCATCAGCCAATTAAGTCAAACGTCCATCATTGCAGCAGGCACCCTCCTAGCTGACTGTAGATGTAAATCAGCAACAGATGAGGTTCACATTCCATTAGCTCATGTCTGTAGCAACTAAACTAGGTACGCTCACCTGGCCAAGTTGACAACTGAATCTAAGTACCACATAGGTCTTGAAGGAAAGAAGAGTGGTGGGGATGGGTCATGAAAAGAATTAAAAATGTCTTTCAAGCTAATTACCTCATTGCACTCTGCTGCAGTTTCATCTGGAGAAATAGGATTAATTGTTCCAAGCGTAGGAGTGAAGGTTTTTTCCCCAGGGGAGATGGTTTCAGGTTTAGCAGACACTGAAGGGTTAATGTCTTAAGTGGAGGATGGATGTCAGAATCCTCAGGACAGACTGGAGGTTGGGTAGCTGTCTCCTCAGGGCAGGCTGAAGATTGGGTGGTTGTTTCTTCAGGACAGACCATTACAGGTCTATCTAGCAAAGAGCTGAATCCAGCGTGTCCATGTCCCCACTGCCATTATTATCAACCCATATGTCACTATCCCAAGTTTCAGAATCTACTTCTTTTCTAATAAGAGCCCTTACTCTAACAGCAGACACTCTACAAGGTTGAGAATTTAGTTTACGCTGTAAATCTGCTACTCATACAATGAAACTCTGGGGTCTGGTTTTCAGAGATCTCAAGTCTACAACCACAGGAAATAAGATTTTCTTTCAGGGCACACAAAGAAACCTTTATGTCTTTCATAGGGCATTTAACTTGCAAATCTAAAGCCTTTAGCTCATCCCTTTCTCTCATAACTGTATCCAGCATATCTAAGAACAACCAGCCAACATCATTATACCTCTTAATTTCACAAAACTCTGTTAAGGTATCAAAAATTTGATTGACTAGATGAGTGGGCACCATCACCTGGCCAAACTGACACCTGAACCTAACCATTGCATCTGATATCTCTTCTCTAAAACCCTCTTCCTATCCAACCCAGTGTTGTCCCTCTTCAAACTTGCCTCCTCTGATAACTCCATGCTTTTTCTCTTCCACTATGGTCACTACAGGGTCTAGTGACCCACTACTCACTTTTCTCTTAATAACACCTAGAGGATGATAAAGAAGAAAGAGCACTGGGCGCAAACTTAAGAAATTTTAGTTCAAATTCATTCCTGCCACTTACCATATGTAGGATCTAGATAAGTCACATTAATCTCCATGACTTTCAGGTTCTCAACCTGAACAATCTGAACTTCGTAAGAACTATGACCAGAGGATGAAGTACTAAAGTGTATTGTGATTAATCTCCATGATTCCTTAATACCCTGAAATTCTACACGCTTATGATTATCTCTACAGAAAAACAGAACTACTTAGCTAGCAGAAATGAAAAATGGAACAAAGAAACACCAAGAAAAGCAGAGAAGAAAGTAAAAATATCAAGAAAAGATTTTAAATTCATGAAAGAAGGAAAAAAAGACTCTAGGAAAAAGAGTAAACATGACAGAACTAGGCAAGGGTACTAGACTGAAGGCAAAACCAGACTGGGAAGTCAGTAAGACTCTAAGAAGAAAATGAGTATTATTAACACAAAATGGTCTATATGAAGATATTCTTCATTCTACAGTAAAGTAATCTCTAGGGAGCAGATACCAGTTTACCTATGAAGACATGCCTGAGAAGGTCTTGCTTATATAAAACCCATGATCCTGTGACCATAGCTAACTAAGACATGCTGCCCACATACTGGTTACCACACCAAATGTCAAATATGAGGTCAAACCCTAGAACTAACAGAGTTAGAGTTAACACATAACTATATATTACTTTTGGAGCTGATCTTATCTGGACCCTGTGTCTCTATCCCCATGATACACAGGTACCAATCAATCTATGCTAACAGAACAGAGAATGGACCAGGGAATCAGCAGGCTGACAGTCAAATTGTGGTTCAGCTACTTGTTAACTATGGTATCTTGGGTCAATTCATCAACCTGGACCATAGTCACTCAATCAGTAAAAATGAGGTAATAATAGCACAGCTACCCAGAGCTGTTATGATGACTATTTGAGATAAAAGCACATACTATGTTATCTATTCCAGAATAAAATAATCAACAAATGTTAATTTCTTTCCTCTGTATGCCCTCAGTTAACAGATAATTTAAAAATCTGTAAAATCCTACCTGCTTAAAGAGTCTTCTTCAGAACTCTCTCCAACTCCTACAGAAAAAATACATTTTAATTATTTTATTTTATTTTTTTAAATACCAAAAAACACCAAACGAACTCAAACATTCCTATTTTGATCATTCCATTCTACAAATATAATCAGTAATTCAAAATATCATCATATAGTTGCATATTCATCATCATGATCATTTCTTGGAACACAGAAAAAATAAATTTTAAATCAACAAAAGAAATATAGTCTTAATGATAAAAGTATGAGACTCTAGACACAAAAGTACAGATACTATACAATCTCGATATAATGACTCTGGTAAAGATAATAATGTCAAGGGCAAGCCGAATGAATTGCTCTGGAAAATAGGCCAAGAAGTGATCGGCAACTAGATGGAAAGTCAATGCAACTGCCTCTGATATTTTGCTCTAGTATGATCTGGATGAAGATTTTGGGGACAGATGGGGAATGTGGTAATCTCCTGCCAATATTACCCTTCCTCTTCCCCACTTCTTCTTACCCTCTGCTCTCCCTCCTCCTTTCCTCTTTTTCCCTTTCTCTCTTTTTCTATCTCTATTTCTTTCATTCCCTCCTTCTTTCCATAAAAAAATTAAATTATATATATATTTTTTAAAAAAAGGATGAGACTCTGTTACAAAATAGTCCTTGAGAACCACATGTGAAGATTATATTAGAGTAAATATTCATTGTACTATTGGTAGGCAATTGATGCATTAAGAATTACTACTTCCCCTGCTTTGCATTTTTCAAATGCAAGGAAAGGAGAATGTAATTTATCAAAATCTTAGGCCTACAGTTTACCTGAACACCATAATTACATGGACTCTTGAATAGGGCATGCGATCTTGTTGGTTTGTACAGGTTAGTGTGATACCCCAATATATCCCAAAGTAACTTAGACAGACAATAAAAGTATTTGCAAAATCCCCTCAGGGGACTGGGGAGAAAGGAGGAAATATTAAACATCCCCATTCAGGGAATTCCTGATATTCTTGCAGGCAGTAGGGACAACCAATTCAATAGGCTGAGCCCTCAGTCCTGGTGCTCACCCCTATGAAGCTTATTCCTGCAAAGGACAGGCTAAGTCTAGTTATAATTATGCCTAAGAGTCAACCCAAGAGAACCTCTTTTGTTGCTCAGATTTGGTCTCTCTAAGTCAACTTGGCAGATGAACCCACTGCCCTCCCCCCTACATGGAAAATGACTCCCTGAAAACATGGGTATGACTTCTGGGGATGAGCTGGGACCCAGCATTATGGGAATGAGAAAGTCTTCTTGACAAACAGGGGGAAGAGAGAAATGAGAAAAAAAAAATCTCAGTGGTTGAGAGATTTCAGAGTCAAGAGGTTATCCTGGAGGTCTTCTTAGGCGTTATACAGATATCCCTTTTTAATTTTTATATTGGAGTGGCTAGAGGGAAGCACCTGAAACTGTTGAGATGAGTTCCAATAGCCTTGATTCTTGAAAAAGACTGTATAACTATATAGCTTTTACAACGCGACTGTATGATTGTGAAAACCTTGTGTGTGATGCTCCTTTTATCCAGGGTATGGACAGAGGAATAAATAAGTATAAGAATAAGAATTTTAAAATAAATAAATAATAGGGGAGATAAAGGGTTAAAAACTGGGTAGACTGAAATACTATGTGTCAATGAGAGGGAGGTAAGGGGCACAGGATTATGAGTTCTTTTTTTTCCTTTATATGTCTTTTTCTGGAGTGATGCAAATGTTCTAAAAATGATGATGATGAAGAATACACAACTGTGTATGATATTATGAGCCACTGAGTGTATAATATGGTTGGACTGTATGAGTATGGATATTTCTCAATAAAAATATATATTTTTTAAATCTCCGAACTACAAGTAAATGATCTATCCCTATCAGATTGACAGAAAATGGCATCATTAGCAGAATCAGCATCATGAGCTGACAGCATCAAATTTAAAGAGGATGAGTTTTCTGGACTTTTGCCACTAGAGGCAGTCGGAAGAGAGTAAACATATTTTGTTGTGACACAGGCACAACGCTGAAGCTCTTCAGCTGAGAGTGTTCCATTAAGGATGAAACACCATACTATAAGGGAGCAAACAAATAAGCACTTTACTTTGAGGCAAAGATTTCTGAGCTGCCAGTGAAGAGAAGTGCTAGAGAGATCAGTATACTTACTCTCTCTAATCTTCTTCTGGGGAAGATACTGGAGAGTTAATTTAGTTCTAGTCATTTTCTCTACTCTATATGTAATGCAAACAAGGTTCAAATTCAGCTGGCATTTTACCTCCCAGAATAAGAGGTATTGGGAGAGAAAACTCTCCTAAGATATCATAACCTGCCAAATCCCAACCAGGACCATTCCAGCCAATCCTAAAGAACATCTAGGGCAACAGGTAAGATTCCACAAAGGTTCCATACACTAGAGTAACTTTTCAGAAACATACAAACTCCAGACGGGTCCCTGGTCCAGATAAGTTCTGAAACCTAGAGGGCCCAGCCTCTCCAGAACATCAGATAGTTCCATCTCAATACCCCATATTAGTGACAGATGATACTAATACTTTCATATTGGATACCTTCCAATATGAAAAAGTTAGAATAGCCATAGTTCAAACACCCCTAAAGGGAGGGATGGAAAGATCAAAGGTGATGGTGGAAAAATACAGTAAAGATAATCAAAGATGATGATGGAATTATACAGTAAAGATAGGATTTAATAAATGAATATGATTGCTGAATCATTAAATTGATAGCTATTTTAGTCTCCAGTATCTTAGAGTAGCTAGAAGTAAAAACCTAAAATTGTGGGATTGTGACCCATGTCAAACTCTGAAATCTGTTCTACAACTAATTGTAGTGCTGTGCTTTGAAATTTATTGCTTTTTTGCATATATGTTATTTTTCACAAAAAAGGAAGGAAAAAAGTCAATTGTGATAAAAAGATATTTAAGCCTTCTAGCCTCCTATATTCTGGAGCAGCTAGAAGGAAAAACATTTGAGCATATGGTAGCCCATGACAAACTCTGGGATTTGTCCTGTATCTACTAGTTGAAGAGTGCTTTGAAAACTATTGCTTTTTTCTTTCTTTGCTTTGCATATATGTTATACTATACGATAAAAAAGTTAAAAAAAAAAAAGCTTTCCTAAGAACCACAAAAAGCAGCTTAAAAAGAGGTTGTGTTGAATGTTTGCGTGTAAAGATTTACCAGTAAAAAAAAAAATTTTTTTAAAAAGGTGGCAAGTTGCCATGAAGCATTACCAGAAATGCCAAAAAAAAAAACCCAACTCCTATCAACACACACAAGCAATGAGAAAGTGCCATCGGCTGTTTCTCCCCTTGATGGGAGAAATCATTCTTTTTCATTGCTTGCCAAGGAAAATAAGGAACTTTCTAAAGACAATTCCCATGACCATGAATGTACTTGTCGAACATAAGTCATGTTGTAGAGCACAGACTGTTTTCAAACTCATTCCCTCACAGGAAGAGGATCAATGAGAAGCATACTGATACATACTGATCTCGGTATTGAATGCCAGATCAAACAATCTGGCCTTATTTGCAATTGCCAAATAATAAAAAAGACCCTGTGATTCCAGTTTGATAAAGTATAGCCTCTTGAGAGCATCTTCTTCCAGTGCTAGAATGTATATCTGGGCCCACCTCATATAGCATGATGGTCCAAACAGTTAGTGTTCTATAGTATTACCTCATGTCATTTTTTCTCAACCCTTCCCATTATGTGACAAATATCTACAGAAATCATGCTTTTTCCGCTTGTAAGGCATATGTCATCAGATACTACGATAATGGACCAAAAAAAAAAAGAAAACGAGAGAACAAAGAACATCTTAAATGACCACATTCAATTATCTTGGAATTTAAATGTTTTAGTTCAAAAAAGTAAAGAGAGAGGGGCCAGCAACGGTGGCTCAGTGGCAGAGTTCTCACCTGCCATGCCGATTCCGGGTGCCTGCCCATGTCAAAAAAAAAAAAAGTAAAGAGGATGCAAATAAACAAAATCAAAATTGCAGGTGGGACAGGGTCATTACCATGGAACCTGAAAAATTTTTAAATCATAAGTGGATACTATGAACAACCATATATAAACTAGACAATTCAGATGGAATGGACAAATTCCTAGAAACACATAAACTACCTATACCGACCTGAGAAGAAAAAGAGAAGATCTCAACAAACCAATTACAAGTAAAGAGATTCAATCAGTCATCAAAAAACTTCCTAAAGAGGGTGCAAAGGTAGTTCAGTGGTAAAATTCTAGCTTGCCATACAGGAAACCCAGGTTCAATTCCCAGTCCATGCATTTTCCCAAAAACAAACAAAATACAACAAACAAAAAGTTAACACATGGTGCTGCAATAACAGGATACTCAAATGGAAAAGTAATGAAATGGGACTCTACCATACAGCATACACACACAAAAAAGAAAACTTCCTAAAAAGAAAAGCCCAGACGTTTCACAGAGGAATTTCGTCAAACATTCCAGAAAGATCTAACACCAATCCTGCTCAAACTCTTCCAGAACACTGAGAAAAAAGGAACACTACCTAACTCATTTTATGAAGCTAACATCGCTCTAATACTAAAACCAGACAAAGATGCTACAAGAAAGGAAAGCAGCAGACCAATCTCCCTAATGAACACAGATATAAAAATTCTCAACAAAATACTAGCAAATCAAACCCAATGACACATTAAAAGAATTATATATCACACCCAAGTAGGATTTATACCAGGAATTCAAGGGTGGTTTAACGTAAGAAAATCAATCAATGTAATACAGCACACTAACAAATCAGAAGGGAAGAATCTCATGATCACATCAATTGATACTAAAAAAGCTTTTGACAAAATTCAGCACCCTTTTCTGATAATAACATGCCAAAAGATAGGAATCAAAGGTAACTACCTCA